>CALYLW010000551.1:475437-759373 GCA_944989445.1 Ampullaceana balthica | reverse complement strand
TAAGCATGTATTTAGTGTAGGCTGCACTCTAACCCGTGGAAAGCCATTTAAAACGTCATTAAATTAATTGTAAGCAATCAAATATTTCAGTAAAATTTTTATTTAAAGTTGCGCGTTTTGATGTGACGTTACATTTCTTAACCACCCCTCCTCCTTTCACACATCGTCACAAATGTGTTACCCCCCCCCTTAGATCCCTAGATGCGTGAAGTCATTTATGGACGACTCTCAATCTTTTAGGTATCCATGTTTTCAGCCATACCATGCTCAATAGCTAAAATAGCTATATATTAGATAATCTTGGTGTGTTCGTTATTGATATTGATCAATTTTTAAAAATTAACTTAATTTTAGAGAAGCTATTTTATCACCTTGCATTATTTAAGACAATTTTCGAATTCATGCTATTATTTTAGGCAGGGTAACATCTAGGCTCAATAACAATATCTTAAAAAACTTGAATAAATTAATTTGTCTTGAATTCATTAATTCTTCTTTTTTTCCCGATGGGTTTAAATATTTCTTGTGTGACAATGGCATGTAAGATATTTTGTATACTCTAATTGGAAGGCAAAATTTCAAAGTCCAGTATATTAGCTGACGTACGAAAATCTGTTTTCTAAATTCGATTATAACTGCCAAAACTCACTGGAATTTCTACAGTAATTTCATGTTATGAAGAATACAACTTTCTTCTCAATTGTTTTTCTTCACAGCATTTCTTCTTCACTTCGATCCCCAAACATTTGCTCTCATTCTTTGATTAGAAGATTCAATTAAAAGAATGAGGTCTCCACATACAATTTTATTAAATGTCAAAGCATCTTTTAAGTAGTCCATTAGTTTCTCTGTGAGAAGCCTCTGCTAAGCATTTTTTAACACTATACATTTGTAAATAATTTTGGGCATCTTTGACATAAATTAGAAAATCAAAATATTTCATTGTGTCCATCAAAGTTCCTGCGTCTGTTCGTGTGTTGGGCTTTTAGTCTGCATCTATCAGTTCTTCTCTAGCTTTAAAAATAACTTCAAAATGGCTTCATGGTATAATTACTATTTTTTATTCTGAAGTCTGTTTCATGCCCTGCTTGTAGACGCAATTAGATATTCCAAACGGTATATGGACATGGAAAAGAATGCGTAACAATGTTCTAGTGTACTAAAATAGTTAGAGAGATCGTTTCAATGAACTTTTTCAGAGAGATTTTACATTGCCATTAAATTTATTTCGTCTTTCTTCAACTCCCGCATACTTTCTAGCCATGAAGATGTATTAACTCATATTGGGCTTCTGCAGTCCATTATTTTAAGATCATCATCTATTTAAAATCATTTCAGAAATGAATGTCGCCAGAACCTCTTGCCACTTTGTTTTGTTCTTTGTTAATGGTTTATTCTTTTTATACAATTTATGATTCTTTCCAATTGCAAAAAAATTTGGTAATGTTAAGCACTTGTTTGTGAGTGGCTACATTTGCATTTATGTGTGCCAAGTTTTAATTCCATTAGATAAGCAATTTTATTGAACAGGGCCATGGATTATTTAAATTTCTATTGAATAGGGCACTGGAAATATATATTTTTCTATTGAACAGAGCCATGGAAATTTAAATTTCTATTGAACTGGGACCTGGAAATTTATATTATTCTATGAAACAGGGTCTTGGAAATTTATATTTCTATTAAACAGGGCCCTGGAATTTTTAATTTCTATAGAAAGCTTACCTGGAAATAAAAATTTCTATTTAACAGGGCCCTGGAAATTAAACTTTATATTGAACAGGGCCCTGAAAATTTAAATTTCGATTGAACAGGGCCCTGGAAATTTTAATTTCTATTGAACAGGGCCCTGAAAAATTAAAGATTGTATTGAACAGTGTCCTGGAAATTTAAATTTCTATTGAACAGGACCCTGGAAATTTAATTTCTATTGAACAGGGCCATGGAAATTTATTATGTATTGAACAGGGCCCATGGAAATTTACATTTCTCTTGAAAAAGGGTCCCTGGAAATTTAAATTTTTCTATAGAACAGTGCCCTGAAATTTAAATTTCTATTGAACAGTGCCCTGGAAATTTACATTTCTCTTGAACAGGGCCCTGAAATTTAAATTTCTATTTAACAGGTCCTGGAAATTGAACAGTGCCCTGGAAATTAAAATTTTGTTGAACAGGGCCCTGGAAATTCACATTTCTATTGAACAGGGCCCTGCAAATTTCAAATTGCTATTGAACAGGGGTCCTGGAAATTTTAATTTCTATTGAACAGTGCCCTGGAAATTTAAACATTCTGTTGAACAGGGCCCTGGAAATTCACTTTTCTATTGAACAGGGCCCTGGAAATTCAAATTTCTATTGCACAGGGTGCTGGATATTTAAATTTTCTTTGAACAGGTCCCTGGAAATTTAAATTTCTATTGAACAGGCCCTGGAAATCTACATTTCTATTGAACAGGGCCCTGGAAGTTTAAATTTATATATAACAGGGCCCTGGTAATTTAAATTTCTATTAAACAGGGCGCTGGAAATTTAAATTTCTATTGAAAACAGGACCCTGGATAGTTTTTAATTTCTATTTAAAATGGCCCTGGAAATTTAAAATTCTATTGAACAGGGCCCTGGAAAATTAATTTCTATTGAACAGGGCCCTGGAAATTTACATTTCTATTGAACAGGGCCCTGATATTTAAATGTTTATTGAACAGGGCCCTGGAAAATTAAATTTCAATTGAACAGTGCCCTGGAAATTAAAATTCTGTTGAACAGGGCCCTGGAAATTTACATTTCTTTGAAAAGGGCCCTGGAAATTTAATTTTCTATTGAACAGGGCCCTGGAAATTTAAATCTCTATTGAACAGTGCCCTGGAAAATTAAATTTCTATTGAACAGGGTCCTGGAAATTAACATGTCTATTGAAAAGGGCACTGGTAATTTAAATTTCTATTGAACAGGGCCCTTGGAATTTAAATTGCTATTGAACAGGGTGCTGGAAATTTAAATTTATATTGAACATGGCCCTGGAAATTTAAATTTCTATTAAACTGGGACCTGGAAATATATATATTCTATTGAAATAGGGATCTGGAAATTTATATTTCTATTGAAAAGTGCCCTGGAAATCAAAAAAATTTTATTGAACAGGGCCCCGGAAATTAAAATTTATATCGAACAAGGCCATGGATTATCTAAATTTCTATTGAATTTGGCACTGGAAATTTATATTTTTCTATTGAACAGAGCCATGGAAATTTAAATTTCTATTTAACTGGGACTGGAAATTTATATTATTCTATTGAACAGGGCCCTTTAAATTCATATTTCTATTGAACAGGGCCCTAGGAATTTATATTTCAATTAAACAAGGCCCTTGAATTTTTAATTTCTATAATTAAAGGTTACCTGGAAATAAAAATTTCTTTTGAACAAGGGCCCTGGAAATTAAAATTTAAATTGAATAGGGCCCTGAAAATTTAAATTTCTATTGAACAGGGCCCTGGAAATCTTAATTTCTATTGAACAGGGCCTTAAAAATTAAAATTTATATTGAACATTGTCCTGGCAATTTAAATTTCTATTGAACAGGGCCCTGGAAATTTTAATATGTATTGAACAGGGCAGTGGAAATTTTATTATGTATTGAACAGGGCCCTGTAAATTAACATTTCTCTTGAACAGGTTCCTTGAAATTTAAATTTCTATTGAACAGGTCCATGGAAATTTAATTTCAATTGAACAATGCCCTGGAAATTCAAATTTCTATTGAACAGGGGCCCTGGAAATTTAAATGTCTATTGAACAGGTCCCTGCATATTTTAATTTCTATTGAACAGAGGCCTGTATAGTTCACTTTCTATTGAAATTTTAATTTCTATTGAACAGGGCCGTAAAAAATTTAATTTCTATTGAACAGGGCCCTGGAAATAAAATTTTCTATTAAAAATGGCCCTGGAAATTAAAAATTCTTTTAAACAGAGCCCTGGAAAGTTTATTTTCTAATGAACAGAGCTCTGAAAATTTTAATTTGTATTTAACATTGCCCTGGAATTTTACATTTCTCTTGAACAGGGCCCTAGAATTTTAAATTTATATTGAACATATCCCTCGTAATTTAAGTTTCTATTGAACAGTGCACTGGAAATTAAAATTTCTATTTAACAGGACCCTGGAAATTTAAGTTTCTATTGCACAGTGCCCTGCAAATTTAATTTTCTCTTGAACATTGTCCTGGAAATTTAAATTTCTATTGAACAGTGTCTGGAAATTTAAATTTCTATTGAACAGGCCATCGAAATATTAATTTGTATTGAACAGGGCCCTGGAAATTTAAATTTCTATTGAACAGGGCCCTGGAAATTAAATTTATTATTTAACTGTGACTGGAAATTAAAAATTCTGTTGAACAGGGCCCTGAAAATTTAAAATTCTATTGAACAGAGCCCTGGAAATTTTAATTTGTATTGAACAGGGCCTGAAATTAAAACTATATATTGAACAGGGCCCTGGATTATTTAAATTTCTTTTGAACAGAGCCCTGGATATTTATAATTTTCTATTTAACAGGACCCTGGAAATTTAAATTTCTATTGAAGAGTGCCCTGGAAAGTTAAATTGCTATTGAACAGGGCCATTGAAATTAACATTTCTGTTGAACAGGGCCCTGGAAATTAAAAAATCTGTTGAACAGCACCCTTGAAATTCACTTTTCTCTTGAACATGGCCCTGGAAATTTACATTTCTATTGAACAGGTCCCTGGAAATTTAAATTTCTATTGAAAAAGGGCCCTGACAATATAAATTTCTTTTGAAAAGGGCCATGGATATTTATAATTTTCTATTTAACAGGACCCTGGAAATTTAAGTTTCTATTGAACAGTGTCCTGGAAATTTAAATTTCTATTTAAAAAGGGCCCTGACAATATAAATTTCTTTTGAAAAGGGCCATGGATATTGATAATTTTCTATTTAACAGGACCCTGGAAATTTAAGTTTCTATTGAACAGTGCTCTGGAAATTAAAATTTGTATTGAATATGGTCCTGGAAATTTAAATTTCTATTGAACAGTGCCCTGGAAATTTAAATTTCTATTTAAAAAGGGCCCTGACAATATACATTTCTTTTGAAAAGGGCCATGGATATTGATAATTTTCTATTTAACAGGACTCTGGAAATTTAAGTTTCTATTGAACAGTGCCCTGGAAATTTACATTTCTATTTGAACAGGGCCCTGGAAATTAAAAAATCTGTTGAACAGCACCCTTGAAATTCACTTTTCTCTTGAACATGGCCCTGGAAATTTACATTTCTATTGAACAGGTCCCTGGAAATTTAAATTTCTATTGAAAAAGGGCCCTGACAATATAAATTTCTTTTGAAAAGGGCCATGGATATTTATAATTTTCTATTTAACAGGACCCTGGAAATTTAAGTTTCTATTGAACAGTGTCGTGGAAATTTAAATTTCTATTTAAAAAGGGCCCTGACAATATAAATTTCTTTTGAAAAGGGCCATGGATATTGATAATTTTCTATTTAACAGGACCCTGGAAATTTAAGTTTCTATTGAACAGTGCTCTGGAAATTAAAATTTGTATTGAATATGGTCCTGGAAATTTAAATTTCTATTGAACAGTGCCCTGGAAATTTAAATTTCTATTTAAAAAGGGCCCTGACAATATACATTTCTTTTGAAAAGGGCCATGGATATTGATAATTTTCTATTTAACAGGACTCTGGAAATTTAAGTTTCTATTGAACAGTGCCCTGGAAATTTACATTTCTTTTGAACAGGGCCCTGGAAATTAAAAAATCTGTTGAACAGCACCCTTGAAATTCACTTTTCTCTTGAACATGGCCCTGGAAATTTACATTTCTATTGAACAGGTCCCTGGAAATTTAAATTTCTATTGAAAAAGGGCCCTGACAATATAAATTTCTTTTGAAAAGGGCCATGGATATTTATAATTTTCTATTTAACAGGACCCTGGAAATTTAAGTTTCTATTGAACAGTGTCCTGGAAATTTAAATTTCTATTTAAAAAGGGCCCTGACAATATAAATTTCTTTTGAAAAGGGCCATGGATATTGATAATTTTCTATTTAACAGGACCCTGGAAATTTAAGTTTCTATTGAACAGTGCTCTGGAAATTAAAATTTGTATTGAATATGGTCCTGGAAATTTAAAATTTCTATTGAACAGGGCCCTGACAATATAAATTTCATTTGAAAAGGGCCATGGATATTTATAATTTTCTATTTAACAGGACTCTGGAAATTTAAGTTTCTATTGAACAGTGCCCTGGAAATTTAAATTTCTATTTAAAAAGGGCCCTGACAATATACATTTCTTTTGAAAAGGGCCATGGATATTGATAATTTTCTATTTAACAGGACTCTGGAAATTTAAGTTTCTATTGAACAGTGCCCTGGAAATTTACATTTCTTTTGAACAGGTCCCTGGAAATTTAAATTTCTATTTAAAAAGGGCCCTGGCAATATAAATTTCTCTTGAAAAGGGCCATGGATATTTATAATTTTCTTTTTAACAGGACCCTGGAAATTTAAGTTTCTATTTAAAAAGGGCCCTGACAATATAAATTTCTTTTGAAAAGGGCCATGGATATTTATAATTTTCTATTTAACAGGAACCTGGAAATTTAAGTTTCTATTGAACAGTGCCCTGGAAATTTAAATTTCTATTTAAAAAGGGCCCTGACAATATACATTTCTTTTGAAAAGGGCCATGGATATTGATAATTTTCTATTTAACAGGACCCTGGAAATTTAAGTTTCTATTTAAAAAGGGCCCTGACAATATACATTTCTTTTGAAAAGGGCCATGGATATTTATAATTTTCTATTTAACAGGAACCTGGAAATTTACGTTTCTATTGAACAGTGCCCTGGAAATTAAAATTTCTATTTAAAAAGGGCCCTGACAATATACATTTCTTTTGAAAAGGGCCATGGATATTGATAATTTTCTATTTAACAGGACCCTGGAAATTTAAGTTTCTATTTAAAAAGGGCCCTGACAATATAAATTTCTTTTGAAAAGGGCCATGGATATTTATAATTTTCTATTTAACAGGAACCTGGAAATTTACGTTTCTATTGAACAGTGCCCTGACAATATACATTTTTTTTAAAGGGCCATGGATATTTATAATTTTCTATTTAACAGGACCCTCGAAATTTAAGTTTCTATTGAATAGTGCCCTGGAAATTTAAATTTCTATTTAAAAAGGGCCCTGACAATATAAATTTCTTTTGAAATTTAACAGGGCCCTGAAAATTTAAATTTATTTTGAACAGAGCCCTGGAATTTTAAATTGCTATTTAACAGTGCTCTGGATTATTTAAATCTATATTGAAATGGGCCCAGGAGATTTAAATTTCTTTGATCAGGGAACTAGAAATTTGAATTGCTATCGAAGATGGTCCTGAAAATTTAAATTTCTATTGAACCGGGTCCTAAACATTTAAATTTTAATTGAACACGGCCCTGGAAATTTACTTTTCTTTTAAACAGGGCCGTGTAAATTTACATTTCTTTTGAACAGTGCCGTGTAAATTTACATTTCTATTGACCAGGACCCTGGAAATTAAAATTTCTCCTGAAGAGGGCCATGGAAATTAAAATTTATATTGGACAAGGCCTTGGATTATTTAAATGTCTATTGAATAGGGCACTGAAAATGTATATTTTTCTATTGAAAAGGGCACTTTAAATTTTAATTTGTATTGAAAAGGGCCCTAGAAATTTACACTTCTCTTGAACAGGGCCCTGGAAAATTTAATTTCTGTTAAACAGTGCCCTGGAAATTTAAATATCTATTGAATAGGGCCCTTGAAATTTAAAATTCTAGGGAACAGGGCCCTGGAACTTTGGATTATTTAAATGTCTATTGAATAGGGCACTGAAAATGTATATTTTCTATTGAAAAGGGCACTTTAAATTTTAATTTGTATTGAAAAGGGCCCTAGAAATTTACACTTCTCTTGAACAGGGCCCTGGAAAATTTAATTTCTATTAAACAGTGCCCTGGAAATTTAAATATCTATTGAATAGGGCCCTTGAAATTTAAAATTCTATGGGAACAGGGCCCTGGAACTTTAAATTGCTATTGAACACAACCCTGGAATATCACATTTCTCTTGAACAGGGCCCTGTAAATTTAATTTTCTCTTGAAAAGCGCCTAGGAAATTTAAATGTTTTTTGAACAGGGCCCTGCAAATTTACATTTCTATTAACTAGTGCCCTGGAAAATGAAATTTCTATTAAACAGGGCCCTGGAAATTTTAAATTGTTATTGAACAGGGACCTGGAAATTTAAATTTGTATTGAACAGGACCCTGGAAATTTAAATTTGTATTGAACAGGGCCCTGGACATTTTAATTTGTATTGAGCAGGGCTCTGGAAATTTACAATTTTCTTGAACAGGGCCCTGGAAAATTAAATTTCTATTGAACAGTGCCCTGGAAATTTAATTTTCTATTGAAGAGGGCCCTGGAAAATTTAATTTCTTTGAACAGGGCCCTGGAAATTTACATTGCTATTGAAGAGGGTCCTTGAAATTTAAAATTCTACTGAACAGGGCCCTGGAAATTGTAATTTGTATTGAACAGGGCCCTGCAAATTTAATTTGTATTGAACAGGGTCCTAGAAATTTACATTTCTATTGAACAGGGCCCTTGAAATTAAAATTTATATTGAACAGGGCCAAGTATATTTAAATTTCTATTGAATAGGGCCCTGGAAATCTCAATTTTATATTGAATAGGGACCTTGAAATTTAAATTTCTATTGAAAGGGCCCTGGAAAGTTATATATTTCTTTTGAACAGTGCCCTTGAAATTTAAATTGCCATTGAACAGTGCCCTGGAAATTTACATTTCTCTTGAAAAGGGCCCTGGAAATTTAAATGTTTATTGAACAGGGCCCTGGAAATTTAAATGTTTATTGAACAGGGCCCTGCAAATTTACATTTCTATTGAACAGTGCCCTGGAAATTTAAATTTCTATTGAATAATGCCCTGCAATTTAAATGTCTATTGAACATGGCCCTGGAAATTTAAAATTTCTATTGAACAGGGCCCTGGAAATTTAAATTGCTATTGAACACGACCCTGGAATATCACATTTCTCTTGAACAAGGCCCTGTAAATTTAATTTCTATTGAAAAGCGTCCAGGAAATTTAAATGTTTTTTTGAACAGGGCCCTGCAAATTTACATTTCTATTGAACAGTGCCCTGGAAAATTAAATTTCTATTAAACAGGGCCCTGGAAATTTAAATTGTTATTGAACAGGGACCTGGAAATTTAAATTTCTATTGAACAGGGACCCTGGAAATTTAAATTTGTATTGAACAGGGCCCTGGAAATTTACAATTTTCTTGAACAGGGCCCTGGAAAATTAAATTTCTATTGAACAGTGCCCTGGAAATTTAATTTTCTATTGAAGAGGACCCTGGAAAATTTAATTTCTTTGAACAGGGTCCTGGAAATTTACATTGCTATTGAAGAGGGTCCTTGAAATTTAAGATTCTATTGAACAGGGCCCTGGACATTGTAATTTGTATTGAACAGGGCCCTGCAAATTTAATTTGTATTGAACAGGGTCCTAGAAATTTACATTTCTATTGAACAGGGCCCTTGAAATTAAAATTTATATTGAACAGGGCCAAGTATTATTTAAATTTCTATTGAATAGGGCCCTGGAATCTAAATTTTATATTGAACAGAGATCCTTGACTATTTAAATTTCTATTGAATAGGGCCCTGGAAAGTTATATATTTCTTTTGAACAGGGCCCTTGAAATTTAAATTGCCATTGAACAGTGCCCTGGAAATTTACATTTCTCTTGAAAAGGGCCCTGGAAATTTAAATTTCTATGGAATAATTCCCTCGCAATTTAAATGTCTTAGAACAGGGCCCTGGAAATTTAAAATTCTATTGAACAGTGCCCTAGAAATTTAAATATCTATTGAATAGGGCCCTGGAAATTTAAATTGTTATTGAACAGGGTCATGGAAATTTAAATTTCTATTTAACAGGGCCCTGGAAATTTTAATTTGTATTTAACAGGGTTCTGAAAATTTACATTTTACTTGAACAGGGCCCTAGAAAATTAACTTTCTATTCAACTGTGCCCTGGAAATTTAATTTTCTATTGAATAGGGCCCTGCAAATTTAATTTGTATTGAACACGGCCCTAGAAATTTACATTTCTATTGAACAGGGCCCTGGAAATTAAAATTTATATTGAACAGAGCCCTGTATTATTTAAATTTCTATTGAATAGGGCCCTGGATATTTCAAATTTCTATTGAATAGGGCGCAGGAAATTTAAAATTCTATTGAACAGGGCCCTGGAAATTTAAAATTCTATTGAACAAGGCCCTGGAAATTTAAATTGCTATTGAAGATGGTCCTGAAAATTTCAATTTCAATTGAACCGGGCCCTAAACCGGGTCATCCAAACGAAAGTGAGAAGTTCTAGGTTAGGGAGTCATTAAAAAGAAATGTTTAAACATCAGCAAATGCATAATATTACTCGCACAATATTATTAAAGTCGTTCATTTCGTCTGATTATCAAAAAAATTTTTTTACACTATTAGTAGTCAAAATTCAAGAGTAAATCAATAGTACACATTATTATTTCTGCATAATAGATTTAGATAATCTGTATTGTTACGTAATATTAAAATAGCGAAAGTGAAAACGACTAAAATATCGCATTTTTAACTGCACTATAAATAAATCATTTAATATTTGCAATACTTGTTTTTTGCTGTGGATAAAAAGCAATTCTTCAGTCTTTATTAACTACCGAAGAGACAAAATGTCAAATATCATAAAACGGGTAGGGTGTACGTTCAGTAAGAGAGTTTTATTAATGTTCAGCACTATTCATCAAAACTCGATTCGTTACAAATGTGAACATTCAATTAAGGTTGTATTGAACATTTATTATTATTATTATTATAAAAACTAAAAAAAACATTGAGAAAGAAAACTACAGTAGGGGCCATCCATAAATGACGTCATGCGATTTTGGCAGATTTTTTACCCCCTCCCCCCTCATCACGCGTCGTCACAAAAAGTTAGACCCCCCATCTAAAAATACGTCACAAAGCTTTGACCCAGCCCCCCCCCCAAAAAAAAACAACAACAACAAAACAAACAAACAAACAAACAAAAAAACCCTTATTTTCTATTTGAAAATAAGTATGTTTCAAAGCACTTTTATTGTCATTTAAGCATTTATTATTCATTTAGTGAAGGTCTACATTGTAATATTGTAACCCGCGTTTTTTAAAACGTTTAACCGGCCTTCAGAAAACGAACTGTGTTAATATCCTTAGATTACTTCTTATGTTAATGCATACAAATTAAACATTGACTATTAAACATCACGGTTAACGTCTTTGGTTAGAAAATTTTTTATTTAAAAATAGTATTTTTAAAATGTATTTTTTTAAAAATCCCTCAATTGACTGACGGGCATTCCATAAGAAAGAGGTGGGCGAACAGGTGTAAATAACCTGATCTTGGGTCAAAAGGGAATTCTTGGGGGTAATGCAGACTCATTTGGGACATATAACACCCACTACAATCCACTAGATATATTAAAATAAGTCACGTGTACATGTACGCTTGGAACATATGCCCTTTATTGAACCGGTTCCTTCCAGAAAATGCATTTTTTAAAATTTGACAACTATGTAGATTTCTTACCTACGTACGATACCAAGAAGCCTAAATCCACCCTACTTTCATTTATATTGACACGAGTGACAAAAGGCCTAATCTTAATCCACATGACATGACTGTATTACGTATCCTTTCTGTGATATTTAAAATTAATGCCTTAAAAACTAAGCTAAGAAGAAAAGTTCTTTTGTGCTCCTCTCGAATTGCGATGTCAAGAATTTGATGCATTCAATAAAGTTAATGAATACTTGACTAATTTTAAATGGCCTCATTTATCATTATATCTAGAATGACCAGGGGTGTTTGACCACAAACCAATCGAACAATTATATCAAACTTAAAACTTTTATAATTCTATCAAATAGATTCCCTCCCACCCACCCCCCTTTTACAGAAAAATGATATTCCGTGTCGTTTTGACTTAAAATACCTACACATAATCCTATTCAGATCATTTTTATACACTTGTCATGCTTGTAAAACTGGCCAGTAGTATTTTCGGAGGAGGGGGGCTAACGACGCTCCACCAAATTCCCGAGTCATGTGAGCAGGACCTAGAGTCTGGGGGTGGGGGGGGGGCGTAACGCACACATAAACTTGTATATTTTGGGGTAACGGACAAAAAAGTCGCTTGCCGTGAGAAAACCAAGTGGAGCTGCGGTTACATCACAAATGCTTTGATGTCAACATCAAGCGAAGCAGGGTAACAATTTCATACGTTATCTTGGGGGTTCTCAAACTTAAGAATTATAATTAATTTTAGTGTCTTGATAGCTTACGCCAACCAGCGTCTGATGGCCTACCGACCGGCAAATTGAGAAGCACTGATTTTTAAAAAAAAAGAAAAAGAAAAAAAAAGAAAAAAAGTCATTAAATAAATTGTAAGCGACTAAATATTTCAGTGTAAGTTTTATTTAAAGTTACCCTATTGATGTGACGTCACATTTCTTCAACCCCCCTCCCTCCCCCTCGTCACGCATCGTCACAAAAGTGTGACCCCCTCCCCCCTAGGTGCGTGACGTCATTTATTGACGGCGCCTTAGGTGCCTTTCTTTATATAATGTTGACATAGGGAGACATTCATTTATGATTCATTGGTGTTCAACAAAATTCAAGGAAGGTGCTAAAACAAATGATTTTTTAAAAAGTAATTAAGAAACATACATTTAATTTTGTTTAAGAAAGTTTAGCAATCGTTACTATAATATATTATTATACATCAACATACCGTAAACGCACTCTAAGAAAATTATCTGAGTTTAAATGTAGAGAAAGTTGATCGTACTGTCAAGCTGTCCTCAATTTTCTGATTTTTAATTTATATAAATGATTTACCCTACAACATGTCAACAGGAACAAAAGTTAGGTTATTTGCTGATGATTGTATAATTTACAGAACAATTAAATCAGAACAAGACAGCAGAATCTTACAAAAAGACTAATGAATTAATTTTAAAAAGTGTCAACTGTAA
Source organism: Ampullaceana balthica (assembly GCA_944989445.1). Lineage (NCBI taxonomy): Eukaryota > Metazoa > Mollusca > Gastropoda > Lymnaeidae > Ampullaceana > Ampullaceana balthica. The sequence goes on along the minus strand of CALYLW010000551.1, from coordinate 746,181 downwards.
CTAAGAAAAAAAAATTCAAAATTTTTTATTCACCGAAAACAACTAATCCAAACTAAAGCTTCAAAATACTTAGGAATAATAATAAATGAGAAACTATCATCAGTGGCGTCACTAGGGGGGTGCAGTGGGGACAGGCCGCACAGGGTGCGCCATCAGGGAAGGGGGGTTGACACCAAAATCTAAAGTTTTACTGTGTACAATTTTATGTCAAAATAAACAACAAGAAATGACACATTTTTTTTCACCTAGAAAAAAAATTACGAAATGCAATGAAATACGTTACACGTGAAAATTTATTAATAAAAATATCAGTCAACATGCAATAATAATAATACAGTCCCAACAAACTACAATAAAACAAATTAGGAAAAGAATAAAAGAAACAGCTGCACCGTAGAGAGAATTACAAACGTAGGACAGAAAGAGGCGGTGTCTTTTGATTTAAATAAAATAAAGACAACTGGGCTTTGACATACCGACCCCATGTTGTAAGCTGGTGAGACGAACCTCACCTCCCTACTCCCTCCACCACAGTGGTTTGGGGGGATAAGATTATTCTCTAAAATATTGAAGGATTGGTTTTCTATGTATATTTTTTGTTGTTGTTTTTTTTTACATTTTATTTATAGGAAAATTATGTATTAAATGTCTTTGAGTTAATATTTTTGTTTTATTTATATTTATTAAAGGTGTGCAAACATGTATCTCTATGTTAATATAATGTACTCTAAGAAACTTAATTTTCTTGAGTATATCTACTTTTTTGTAATATAATACTTTAACACAAAATTATTTTCACACGAAAACTTTAAGTCTTGTCGAATTTGGATAAAAAAATTTTCACTGATAGATCGCTTGCTGCGGACGTTCGGCAGCTGAAGTCAAGTTGATTTTGAACGACCCCAACCAGAACCGCACCTGCACAACTGCAGCGACGAATGTTTAACGTTAAAAAAAAGTCTGGTCTGACCTTTATATAGCATGTTATTGAAGCTATAATCTGTTATATTCAAGTATTTTGTCTATTATTTAAAATTATTTATAATTCCACATTCTTGCAGCAGTAAAGTTAAGCAAGTGGGTCCTTTATTTAATTTTGTTAAAAGAGGGAAAGATAGTGAGAATTTACTTGAAGTATTTTTGAGTCCAGATTCCATGTTATACCTTTTCCAGCTTAAAAAATTATTTAATAATGATTGACTTTGATTTTGAAAGTTACAAAAAGTAAGCCTAATTACTAATTACACTTAAATTTTGGACACGTTCAAAAGTTAGACAAAATAAAAAAAAATTAATGAATTTTCTTAAAGTATGAGATACAAGACTTAAACAAATGTTATTCAATTAATTAATAAATAATTTTTTTTCAGTTCAAGGCTTGTCTGAAATATGTTGGGAACATTTTCCTTCTTTAAATTGTTGTCACATGTCATTACAGAGTGCACAATGAAAGAGCAACAACAAATGGGCACAAACATAAGATCGCTAAACATCGTTGGTAGTCCATCTTGAAACATTAGCATCTATTAGAGAATCGCCGCTACTGCCCACCAGACAAAGAACTAGAACTCGAGAAAATTCAAATCCTAACAGCCATTCCCAGAGTTGGGGATACTCAGACCTAAACAATGAAGAGTATCTAATACTGGGTGATATGAACAGCCATTCCCAGAGTTGGGGATACTAAGACCTAAACGCCAGAGGAGAAGAAGTTGAGGAATGGCAAACTGAAAACAGTCTAATTCTCCCAAACCAACTAGAAGACACTCATACCTTCTACTCCAGAGTATGGATGACAACATCAACACCAGACTTAGCCTTTGCTATAAACAAATTATCCAAAGGAAGTAAAAGAGAAGTCGCTGACCAACTTGCTACTAGTGACCATAGACTATAGACCAATTCTCATACACTTAGAAACCATTCAACTGCCCATAGAAAACTCCACCCTTCCCAGATGGAATTACAAGAAAGCAAACTGGGATCTCTTTGCCCGCTTAACAGATGAATATATGACGAACATCAACTGCAAAACAAACCGGGTAAACAAATCCTACTCTGATTTCTCAAGAGCTCTCCTCAAAAGCCGCTAAGGAATCTATCCGCAGGGGAGCCAGAATAAATTACATACCAAACTGGTCTCAACATTTAGAACAACTTCACAACGAATCCATCAACACAAGAAATCTAGCAGAAAAATCCCCAACAGTAGAAAACAATATCCAACTAAAAGCCGCAAAATGCAATCTTCAGAAAGGAACATCTCTCTTCTATAAGGAAAAGCTGGCACGAAAAAACCGAACAACTAAATGTAGACAGAGATGGACATAAACTATGGAATATTGCAAAAAGTCTTAACCAAGAGGAAAACCATTCTTCTCCAATAGTCCTAGAAGCAGACAATAAAAAAACTCACAGGCCGTGAAGCTGCTCAAAATTTTTTAACCCACTTTAGTACCAGTGGGTAATATCAGTATCAGTGAACAAAGATCCAAAGAAGTTAAAAGATAAAATAGAAAAAGCTCAGACAATGGCTACACCACACTCTCATGGAATGATTGCAAACCTAAGTATGAAAGAGCTCAAGGACTCTTTGAAACTCCTCAAACCCAAACAAGCTCCAGGAACAGACAAGATCTCAAATGATATGCTCATTCACCTAGGACCCCTGGCTAAGAAAAAACTACTACAAATATTCAATGCCAGCTGGAAGTCTGGAAAAATCCCAACTATTTGGAAAAAAGCTATCATGATTCCAATACCAAAACCTGGCAAACCAAGGAGCCAAGTTGACAGCTACCGCCCAATAAGTCTGACCAGTTGCGTCTGCAAACTGATGGAAAGAATGGTTAATAATAGGCTGATGTGGATACTTGAATCCGAAAATCTACTAGCAGATGAACAGGCAGGATTCAGGAAGTGCAGATCAACGGAAGATAAAATAGCATACATAGCCCAAGAAATAGAGGACGGCTTCCAGGAAAAGAAATCAACTACCGTTGTCTGTGTTGACCTAGAAAAAGCATTTGATAAGATCTGGAGAGAATGTCTAATTCTAAAGCTACAAAATACCCATGTATCCCACCGAATGTTAAACTGGATCACAGAATAGTTAACTAATCGCAAGGCTCTAGTCAAAATGCAATGAAAAAGGAGCAACACAGTTACGATACACAATGGAGTCCCCCAGGGAGGTGCTCTGTCACCCACACTGTTTCTAATTTTTATAAATGACTTACTACAAATTATTCCTAGAAAAGTAAAAGGCAGCATGTACGCTGATGATCTGGCTATACTTAGCACAGAAGAGTAAACAGTCACTTCAAAATTTAGGCTACAAGAAGCCCTGACCAACCTCAACCTATGGTCTAAGGAATGGGGTATGACCATAAATTCCAAAAAAACTACCTACACAATCTTCTCTCATTCAACCAAACAACAAAGCATCAAACTAACCTTAGACAAAATAGTCCTGGAAAATAATGACAATCCAACATATCTAGGAGTTACGTTTGATCCAAGGCTAACCTGGAGAAACCAAATAGATAACTAACCTGGAGAAACCAAATAGATAACTAACCTGGAAAAACCAAATAGATAACTAACCTGGAGAAACCAAATAGATAACTAACCTGGAGAAACCAAATAAATAACTAACCTGGAGAAACCAAATAAATAACTAACCTGGAGAAACCAAATAGATAACTAACCTGGAGAAACCAAATAGATAACTAACCTGGAGAAACCAAATAGATAACTAAACTGGAGAAACCAAATAGATAACTAACCTGGAGAAACCAAATAAATAACTAACCTGGAGAAACCAAATAGATAACTAGCCTGGAGAAACCAAATAGATAACTAACCTGGAGAAACCAAATAGATAACTAACCTGGAGAAACCAAATAAATAACTAACCTGGAGAAACCAAATAGATAACTAACCTGGAGAAACCAAATAGATAACTAACCTGGAGAAACCAAATAAATAACTAACCTGGAGAAACCAAATAGATAACTAACCTGGAGAAACCAAATAGATAACTAACCTGGAGAAACCAAATAGATAACTAACCTGGAGAAACCAAATAAATAACTAACCTGGAGAAACCAAATAAATAACTAACCTGGAGAAATCAAATAGATAACTAACCTGGAGAAACCAAATAAATAACTAACCTGGAGAAACCAAATAGATAACTAACCTTGAGAAACCAAATAAATAACTAACCTGGAGAAACCAAATAGATAACTAACCTGGAGAAAACAAATAAATAACTAACCTGGAGAAACCAAATAGATAACTAACCTGGAGAAACCAAATAAATAACTAACCTGGAGAAACCAAATAAATAACTAACCTGGAGAAACCAAATAAATAACGCACAAAAAAAGGAATCCAAAGACTGGCGCTGATGAAAAAACTAGCTGCTTCAGACTGGGGCGCAAACCACTCCATCCTGAAGAAAACATACACCAGCTATATAAGACCTACCCTAGAATATGGATCCACAGTGTGGGGCACAGCAGCCAAATCCAACCTCCAAAAAATAGACAAAGTTCAAAACCTAGGGCTTCGAATAATTACAGAAGCAATGAAAACTACCCCAATCAGAGCAATGGAGGACCTAGCTACCATAAGCTCTATGGAAGTTAGACGACAAACTAAAAGCTTAACACAGTTCACCAAATTAGAAGCATCAGTAAATCAACCTCTAAAACCCAAGCTGCAAAAATACTACTCAACTAAAAGACTCCAAAGAACAAACTTTATACAAGAAGCCAAACATCTCAAATCCAAACATAAAATTGATAACATTGTGATTGAAGCGACACATCCCCACAGCCACTTCCCACCCTGGGACCCAAGTCCACCTCTAATAATCAGAGACAACTTAATCAGCATAGGAAAAAAATCTGACTACAAAACTGACATACTAAGAGTAACAGTAAATAACATCATCAAAGAACAATATCCTGACAATGCCTGGAAAGAGTCTACACCGATGGCTCCTCAGAAAAAGCCACAAAAAATGGAGGAGCCGGCATTCTTATAGAGTGGCCTAACGGAGAACACCTTGAAAAAGCAAACTGCCATAGGAAGTCTCTCAGATAGCACTAGAGCAGAAAGGAAAGCACTAGAGCTTGCCGCAAAAATTCTAACAAGAGACCCCCACTCTAAAAACAGCCAGATTGTCATCCTCACTGATGCTAAGACAGTGCTTCAGTCTCTCAAAAACCCAAACACTTTGATCAATCAGACACTCAGTACAGAACTATTGAAACTGAGCAAAATAACAAAAGAACTTATTCTCCAATGGATCCCTGGACATGTGGAACTTGAAGGAAATGACACTGCTGACTCCTTGGCAAAAACTGGAGGCAGTCAAAACCAGGCAGAGCCATCTCTACACCACGAAGAAATCAAGGCAATGCTCAAAAGAAGTGAATCTGAAAGATGGTCCGAGCTCAAAGAAAACCACCCAAAAAGTGATGCATACTTCAAACTCCCCCGCAAATCACAAAACATCATTTTCAGGCTAAGGACGGGCCACAACAAACTTAGGCAACACATGTTCCGCAAACTTCGAATTGGAGAAAGCGAAATGTGCCCCTGCGGGATAGCTGCGGAAAATGCGGAACATGTTCTCCAAAACTGCCCTCTGTACCACCATACCCGGACAGACATATGGCCCCAGGAAGCTATCCCTCGATGACAAACTCTATGGTGGACTGGACCAACTGACAGCCACAGCGCAGTTCATCACAAATATAGGACTTGCTGTCTAAATCCTCTATCAAAAGATTTTGAGAACGAACAAGAAGAAGAAGAAGAAGAGAATCGCCGCCAATCTTCATCTGCGCTATTTTGTTGTGTGCTATTTTACGGGTAACCGTCACGAAAGTAACACTAAAGAATGGCGCCACTAGAGGGGTGTGGACCACACCGGGTGACACCATCACAAGGGGACGCAACAAAATGTAATATTCTGTATGTTCCCGTTATTTGGCACTGGATGACTGGGAGGAGTTCAATGGGTTAAGTCGTGATGGGTCGACACCATGAGCTACCGCTCCGGGTGGCACCAATCCTAGTGACGCCTCTGACTATAATTGAATGCCTATGTCAATGAAGTTAATTTTTAAAAAATCAAACAAAACCTTAGGCTTTATAAAAAATAAACTTCTACAGATGTAATAAGAGACCTGTACTAGAATATGCATCTTCTGTATGGGACCAATCTACCATAGAAAACACAAATAAACTAGAACAAATTCAAAAAAAAAGAGCTGCCAGATTCATTACTGGAGAATATTAAAAACTGACAAGAATAACACTATAAGTTAAATAATTAAACCTTGAAACACTAGAGGGTGGAAGAAACAAGAGTAAAGTAGTAATATAAATAAGGCAATCAGTTCTAATTTAGACATACAACACAAAGATAACTTAATATAACCCTCAGATAGACATAAGGATAAAAACAACTTTCTTATTCCGTATGCAAGAACAAACACATACAAATTCTCATTCTTCCCGTCCGGAATTCGGCGTTGCCTGAAGAAAACAGGAAAACCAACACTTTATCAACATGTAAACCCTAATAAGAATGCAGGACTAGAAACAAACCATGGATAAGCGTAGGACGCAATAATCTTCTGTATAGAAGGATAAGATAAGATACTATAAAAGTTGATTTGATAAAACGTAATGCAACTGTGTATTCGCCCATCCAAGAACGTTATATAGGAAAAAAAAATGATGATTAATTTTTAAAATCTAAGAAGACATATGTTTATATTTTAAAATTTTTAAATGTTAAATTTCAAAAGACAAAATAAGTACCACATAAAACTTATTGTTTAATGGTTGTATGGTTCGGAATTATCGCATGGCTGTTTTTAATGTGTCATGGGTGTTGTTGTTCGTCCGTCAAGTCGACGAGGACCACTCTATTCATCCGAGGGTTGCTGGGACTGGCTCTGTCTGTGCGTGCGCAGATGGCTGACGAGGACAACTCTAGTCATCCGAGGGTTGCTGGGACTGGCTCTGTCTGTGCGTGCGCAGATGGCTGACGAGGACAACTCTAGTCATCCGAGGGTTGCTGGGACTGGCTCTGTCTGTGCGTGCGCAGATGGCTGACGAGGACCACTCTATTTATCCGAGGGTTGCTGGAACTGGCTCTGTCTGTGCGTGCGCAGATGGCTGACGAGGACCACTCTAGTCATCCGAGGGTTGCTGGGACTGGCTCTGTCTGTGCGTGCGCAGATGGCTGACGAGGACCTCTCTAGTCATCCGAGGGTTGCTGGGACTGGCTCTGTCTGTGCGTGCGCAGATGGCTGACGAGGACAACTCTAGTCATCCGAGGGTTGCTGGGACTGGCTCTGTCTGTGCGTGCGCAGATGACTGACGAGGACCACTCTATTCATCCGAGGGTTGCTGGGACTGGCTCTGTCTGTGTGTGCGCAGATGGCTGACGAGGACAACTCTAGTCATCCGAGGGTTGCTGGGACTGGCTATGTCTGTGCGTGCGCAGATGGCTGACGAGACCGATCCTTGCACGGAAGGTTCGGGAACAAAAGGGACAAGGGACGAGTTGGACATCTTCAAGAGGTTTGACAGCACGGACCTTTCGGGTTTGCCTCTTCTTTTCTGCGGCGATGATCCTGTTTGCCTCGCATGTCTTGGCACCTTTGTGGATGGAAGAGCGCCAGGGTGTATCCGGTGATTAAACCCCTGACCAGAATATACCCGGGGGTTAACTGACCTAGGTCAGAATATACCCCCCAGGCGAACATGAGGATATATAGTAATAAATGGATGAAAGAAGATTCAGACATTCTATTGGGGTTTTAGCTCTGTCAGATAAGTTAAACGCTTTTCGCATGCAGCTAAATTGTTTTATTTCAAATAAAATAATAAATATAAACTACAGTGGAACCTCGGTATACGTCCTTAATCCGTTCCAGATCCTTGGACTTATACCAAACAGGATGTATACCAAACGTATTTTAACATGAGAAATAAAGGACAAATAATTATTCCGTTCCCAGGAAAAAATCACATTTTTTAATATATTGTATATTTATTGACGTAGTCGTACAAAATAATTAAAATATGTCTTTATACTAAAAGACATAACTAAAAAAAACTTAAGTGCAATAAATAAAAATGTAGCTTCACTTTAACTTGGTGAGACGAGTCAAGTGCTTGCTAACATGGTGTTGAGAAGGAGATGTTATTGTTTGGGAGAAAAGTCGGCTTCAAATAAAACTTTAGGAACATGACATTCTTTTGTTTTGTCTATTTTCTGCCTCTTTTCCCCTAGTTGACCATGGTTGAGTCTCGCCAGGTTTGACTACTACTTAAAATCTGTCTAAAGAACTTTACCTTTGCATTCTCTTCAGGATGTTTCGAAAATGTGACATTGTCTGGTCATTTGTTTTCTTTCCTTGGCTCTTCTCATTAACTTTTTTAGAACTCATGTTTAGTGAATTTACTTAAAATTTACCAGTTTTTCCGAGAGTCGTTCACTATATTGTAGCAACTAAAGTAATTACACCTATGAGAGATGGAATATCACGTAAAGTTGTGATTCATCCAAGTTACGCACGCGCTTTTTTACCTTCTTTTTTTAATGTGTCAGTTTTACATATACAATTTCTAGAACGCACGTCGGTCGTGTTCCAAACAAAAGGTCGTATGCCAAGCAAAATGTTTCACGTCATAACATGACGTATACCAACTTGGACTTATACTAAAACAGACGTATATTGAGGTTCCACAGGATTTTACTTTGAATGAATTTGAAAAGGATTCTCTCATTGTACCAAAGATTTGATTTTGATCTACAACATGATCTTTTGATCTACGTTACTCATCTAAAATAATGGGGCATGGCGCAGACGTGTGGAGCCAGGGCCGGTCTTAGCGATTGCGGGTCCCTATGCTGCTTAGTATGCGAAACGGATTGCGCGGTGCCTAGTTTGGGTAGGGATAAGGAATTCATAAGGATAATGAGCGCGGTGCCCCCTGCGGGCCCATAGGTTGCAGTAGCCTAAGATTCAGCAATTTAAAAAAAAAGAAATCTTAAATTATTTCGTCGATGTTAGATATAATGTGACAGTCTAAACAAAATAATATATATGGGATCAATTTTATTATTTTTTTTTCATTTAAAATTTAACAAATCAACACTACTTGATTAATTTAAAAAAAAATATTTAAGCGTGATTATATTTGTTGTTTTTTTAAATAATTGTGAACATGTTGGATTCCTTGCCGTTGGTAATTGTTCAAATCATTATTTTAAGTGATTTATTACTAAGAAATTTTGATTTTGTTGATAAAGAATAAAGATTTGAATAAATTATGTTATTTTTTAAAAATATATTTAATTAAAGCATTAATGTTTTTTTTCCTTACTGTCAACAACATCTCATCTTTTAATTTTCTGTTAAAAATAAACTTCTAAATCATTGACTTTAAATTTTTTATTATTATTATTGTTTTTTTAAAAACATTTTTAGAGTGTATAGCATTGTGAGGGGAGCTAATAAAGAAATTATTACACTTACATTTATAAATTCCCAACACTATGAATTTATAGCCAAACAAGGAAAATTCACTCAAAGATAAAATTTAACAAAAGTAGACAACTTTAAAATTCCAATTCGAATTAAAACATTTGACTTATTTATAGATTAAACAGTAGAGTTAAAATAGATAAACAAGTCCTAAAGCCATCACTTTTAGAACATTTAATTACTTGATATAAAAGTTAAACATTAATGGCAAAATTTAAATGACCGTTTTGGTTTTTAAGGTAAAGTCAATGATCTGTTGTTGACTGCAGATCAAAGCTTGCGGGATAGGCCAATCAGTCCATTGAATCAGGGACTTTAAATCAAGACTTTTGCAGACACTGGTGTATTGTTCAAATATGGGGCTTTCTTACTGATTTTCGGCTATATAACAAAACATTTCTACCGGTTTGACATGTTGGTGAACGTCATTCTTCAATCTCTTCCAATAATAACGTTCAGAGATTTTGGCTAATGTCGTCGATCACCAGAATTTGGATTGTCATGAAACGCCTTCAGAATATTTAGCAGGCGACTTTTATTGAGAACCTCCTGTTCTCCATGGTAATGAATCCCTCATTTGGCTTTTAAAGGCTTTGCTGTTCGTCTATATTTTGACTTGGCTTTTAACCGTTTCTCTGACGGTAAGACATAGATCCACTGGGGAAATTTAAGTTTCGCTGTAGAGTAGAATCGTTAAAGCTAATCAAACAGTTGGTCATCCATGGTTGACAAAGTGATAGTTATGGACGTTCTGCGGTTATTTTATAGTGACCAAAATGTGTTCTTCAAGTCGCGAAATACGATTCGACGACTTTGCCAAGATTGAGCTAATGAAACAAGGTTGCCATCATTCGTCGGTTTTTGCTACGCCTTTATATTAACGATGTTCAACGACAAAAATACTTCTGGTTTAAAATAAATGATGGGCGCGACTAGGTCAGAGGTTCTTTTGAATGCCGATTGGTGCCGCGTCACTGAACACAAACTGTGCATCATTAACAATAGATGAAGGCATGGAAAGCGAACAACACAACATAGGCGAAAACCAGCAAGGTTGCCTTTACTGTTCCTCTTGCCACCTAATTTCAAATGTAGCACAGATAGAAACAAATTGTGCTGATTTAAAAGTAAAATTAAATATTTAAAAAAATCTTTTTTTAAAAAGGACACGCTTTTAACATAATCACTACTTTTAGTTATTTCTCATATATAAGGGATTTATAGTCAAAAACTTTGTTTTTACAGCTATTTTTTAAAACTTATAATAAAAACTCTTTAAAATTCACGTCTGAAGCCCACACATCTTTTTTACCACTATTTTTTTATACCAAACACCTCATAAGCGCCCGCCCAACGTTTTATACCACGGTGTTGCGTTCACGTGGTGAACTCATGGATATCAACAAAGCAGACGGGTACCGATGCTTATATATAGACTATAGATAAACTAAAAATGCAATAATTTTAATACGGTACATTCGATCGATCTGAAATTTTGATACAATGCATTGTCATCCAAGATCTATCTGTGGTAAAATTTTGAGATCTCTAGGACCATCCAAAGTGGTATAATTTTACGTTTCAAGTTTTGAAGGAAGGATGGATGGAAGGATGGATGGATACAACATACAAACATTGTGACTTAAATATAAAAGCGTGTATAAATGAGACGTTTGTTTTGAATGAGCTAAGGCGCCATGTCACCGAAGGCTAACCGCGCTACAAATGAAGGTTCGGAAATACGACAAGCAACATTTGGGAAGTGAACCAATGTTTCCAACACTTTTACTCTATTCTTTTAAGTATTTTGAAGATCGGCGTATATTTAGGTGGAGAAAAAAGGGAAAGGCGCTATGATGTTTCTTTAAAAAACAAAATGAAGATAGGCATACACATTTGTCGCCAGTTAACATGTAAAAAGGATGAGGGAAAAAACCTATAAAAAAATTGAAACATTCATGCCTTATTTAATAAATTAATTTAAAAAAATCTTCATTGCCAAACTAAAAAAAATGTAATACAATGATACGAGTAATAAGCGAGGTCATTAAATCATAAATGTTCGTAACAGTTTGAAAAGCAAATATAGCCCCCTTGACGCGCTTAAATTATTATATTTTTATGTTTTTAGAATAATAAATTCATGTAGTGCCTGATTGAGTCAATTTTAAAAGAAAAATAACGCTGATTCCATCTATATTTGTATAGTCTGTAAATTTAAATAATAAAACAAAACCCGTAAAAACAAAGTTTTTGACTATAAATCCCTTATATATGAGACATAACTAAAAGTATTGATTATGTTCAAACGCGACAAACATTTACAGAGTGAATCTGTCTTAACTTTCCTTTGCTTTATAACCCCTGGGGTGGGGTAGGAGAGGGGAACGGTCTGGTCACCGATCGCTGGACCGAGCTCAGCGTGACACGTAAAATTTAAACAAAAGCACGCCAGTACACCTGGTCAAAACACGAGATGTGTTCACCGATGGCTGGCATGAAGTCAAGTGACCCGTAAAATGTAAACAATAGCGACGTCTACATATAGTTTTATATAGATAAACTAAAAATGCATTAACTTAATTTTGGTACGTGCGATCGATCTGAAATTTTGATAAAATGCATCGTTAGGTGACACGGGTCCGTGTGCCAAATTTCAGCTCGATGGCTTCACGGGAAGTGGGTCATTTATACTTTTGTTTTTCCGCCCACCCAAGACAGAGAGACAGAGAGACAGAGACGGCGGTGAAGTTAATATAAGGGATTTAAAATAAAACAACCCAGTAAAAACAAAGTTTTTGATTATAAATCCCTTTTATGTGAGACAGAACTTAAAGTATTGATTATGTTCCAACGCGACAAACATTTACAGCCTAAATCTGAGTGATATCCTCCTCCACGAGACGTGGTCATCGATAGCTGGAGTGAAGTCAAGTGACCCGTAAAATGTAAACAATAGTGACCGCTACATATAGTTTATATAGATAAGATAAAAATGCACTAAGTTAATAACTGTACGTTCGATCGATCTGAATTTTTGATACGATGCTGTTTTAGATGACACGAGCCTATGTGTCTAATTTCAGCTCGATGGCTTCACGGGAAGTGGGTCATTTTTTACTTTTATTTTTCCGCCCGCCCGCCCGACGACGAATGACAGACAGAGAGAGAGAGAGAGAGAGACAGAGAGACAGAGACGGCGGTGAAGTTAATATAAGGGATTAAAAATTAACCATCCTATCAGTGGCGTATAGCTAGGGATTTGTAGGGATTTCTGGATATTTTATAAAAAATGTAACTATTTATTATTATTATTATTATTATTATTATTATCAGTATTTGTTCTTTGATCAAGACGTGCATTATCTTGGCTGGTCAACATCTGCTCTCACAAATAAAACACCAGATATATTCCAGTGCTGTTGAGTTGGTTACCCTGCTTGGTTTGAGATAACATAATATCTCCACTTCAGTTGTTCACATTTGACATTATGTTTTCTATCAGAAGGGGAATTGGGTAAAGGGGGGGTGGGAGAGGATGTAGTGGGGATCACTTGAATTTTTCCTCTACAACCTTTTAAATTTGACCGACGCTGAGTCATAATGCTAAATTTAAATATGTTATCGTTCTATTACTCAGATAATAAATGAATGAATGCTAGAGTCAGAGGGAGCAATACAGGAGACAGGAGAGAGTGGATAATTATTTGAGAGAGAGAGAGAGAGAGGGGGGGGGGTGGAGAGAGAGAGAGAGAGAGAGAGAGAGAGAGAGAGAGGGAGGGAGGATGAAGAGAGCGAGAGAGAGAGAGAGAGAGAGCACGGATAGCATGGAAAGAGAAAAAAATTATGGAGTGCCTGATTAGGCCTATGATTAAGGGAGAAAGCGAGGATAGAAATATTGAGAGTGATAAAGAAAGAGAGAATTTGAAAACTTTAGCATAATTTCAATACAAACTTTATTCTAATGATATAAGGGCAAACGAATTATTTTAAAAAAACTTGTAAATTTCCAATTAACTATAATGAAGGCCAACCAAATTGATAAATTAATTGAATAGATATTTTGCCATTTTTCTAACTAAATTAAAACAAAAGATTTCCTTTAATTGTATTTAACAAAGCTTTTTGTTAATTTAAATGAACTTTTGGATACATCAGAAGTATAAATGCGGAACTTTTCCCCTTGGACCACATTTTAGTTTCGAGTCATCCTGTGAAACTATTGTGAAACGACGAGGCAATTGCCATCTAACAATAAACGTTAATGGAATGTAGTTACCATGACTACTGTTAAAACTACAATTTATTAGGAACAAACTTTTTTTTTATAGTTTGTTAAGCATAAAAACGTTTTTTTAAAAAAAAATCTTTATTAGTCATAATCAGCAATGTTAACGGGCATACTAGTTGATACTGTGAAAGGTATAATCAGCAATGTTAAAGGGCATAATAGGTGATTCCGTGAAAGGTTTAATTGCTATTGTTCATAACTTTACTCTTCATTATCATTCACAGTAAATAGATGTGTAATTTAAAAATGCCCGGTGACCAGAATTTCATTCCCTGCCATAACGATGTAGCAGGAGAGTTGATCCTAATTATGTCCCCTCCACTCTGCGCATGTGTGCTGCTGAGCTGTCATGAAAACTTGATCGTTTTAAAAGTTAGCGACCATCAGATCATCGTGAACAATAATTGTAGAGGCCACTCGACATAGAACTATCTGATACATAAATTACAATTTCAATTGAATTTGATCAAGGATTTATTAAATTGATAGAAGATGGCTAAAATATGTGCAGTAAAATTTTACTTAAAAAACAAGTTATCCTTTTAAGCGAAAAAAAATGATTTTAGAAATATCCTTTAAGATTTTCCTGATTTCGCATTGCTTTGTGGATGTAGAAAATTATCATTTTCAATACTATGTAGAACTTACTGGTAAAGTAGAACATTTTTCCGAATGGAACAAAACAGTTTCCGCTAATATATTTCAACAATCTTATTGTTGGCAAAGATGTAAAGACGGAATAAAATTTGCCATAAAACGTCCCTGTGTAAACGTGATTTGTTTTGACTGCAGTTGCAAGCGACCTGATTGTGAATTCTACGGAATCTGTTGCCCTGATATGGAAAAGGATTTCTACACCTTGCCCGAAAATGTTAATGCAACTATAACGGAAGTCGATGCTGAACGTGACTCAAAAACAAAAAACACCGATGATTTCTTTACAATAACCAACAGCACGAGCAGAGACCTGATAGGTTTTCCAAAGTTGGGATGTGAACTTAGAAAAGGTTCTCATAACGTTCTCTACATTCGCTCTTGCTTTAAAGATTTCACGGGAAGCAAGGAAACTATTAGACTGTGTGAAGAGGACATGCCTGAAAGAGGAAGTAACTTTAGACTACTACGCTTGGGCGGTAGACGCTACAACAAATATTGTATACCGTAACATGCACTGTGCAAGATGTAATAGGGCGAAACAGGTAAATTTATTTAGATCAGGCCGAATAAAGAATTTTTTTTTAAAATATAAAATAAGTGATGATGAAATTTTTCTACTCTTTTTTCCCCCCTTTATTTCAGAAATATTGACATGTAATTTCTCTCTGTGTCATTTACTTCGTTCAGCCTAAAATGTCAGCACAATAAATTTCAAAACTGAACTAAAACATATCTCTTCAAACTTTAGTTTCAAAATTAAATAAAAAATATTTAAAAATTTCTTCAAAAGATCAATGTACCTTATATGCACCGTAATGTCATTATATGTTGTATTTAGGTTATGAATGTTTTACATGGAATGAATTGAGGATTATGTGCTATAATTTTATGTTAAGTTGCTTGCTGTGGTACTGCGCTATATAAATTATCAAATTATTATTGTTGGATAGACATACAATAAACTCAACAAAATCAATCACTAAAAACTCTAAAAAGTTTAATCTATAACGCCTAGCTACTTACTTCTCGTTCAAATTTTGTAGTGCAAATGCTCACTAGACTATGTAACCGTCAATAACTCACACCCCTTAACACCGTGTCATTAAATATAAAATGTTCAACATAATAATGCACCGTGCGCCAAACTATCTGAAACATCATGATTGCGCAAAACCCATTTTTCACACATCTTTTGTCATGTGTGTTTATAGGCGTTATCAAATAATGCCATCCCTCGTACAATAATTCCTTGAAACTATTGATATTAAGAAAATGCACTTTAATACTGAAATATCCGATGATTACATAAATAACTATGTACAACAATGAACTTCAGGATTCACATGGTGGAGACATATACTAACACCTTTCAGCCATCATGTCTCTCTCTCTCTCTCTCTCTCTCTCTCTCTCTCTCTCTCTCTCTCTCTCTCTCTCTCGAACCTTCTAACACGCACCACTCACGTGATCATTTTTCTCTGCTCTCAATCCCGTGATTTTCACGTGAAATCATTAATACCTAATAATTGATTGTCACTCAATGATATGACTGCACAGCCACTCGAGGAAATGCAACCCAACTCAACGTTGATGCACCATCGTCTCTCGAGACGGAAGGATGCCCAAGGATGCCGATTATAATAATTGACTCAAATAAAAAAGACCCGTAAAAACAAAGTTTTTGACTATAAATCCCTTATATATGAGACAGAACTAAAAGTATTGATTATGTTCCAACGCGACAAAAATTTACAGACTGACACCGAGTGATGCCTCCTGTCTTTAATAACGGGGGATGGGACGTGAGGGGGTGTCGGCACGACTGTCGACGTCAAAGCGTTACTCAAACTCTCAAGTGGAAAAAAAACAATAACAAACCGTGAATTTGAATTACATACGTTATATAAGGATAAACTAAAAATGCATTAATTTAATTACGATACGTTCGATCGATCTGAAATTTTAATACGATGCATTGTTAGGTGAGACGGGTCCATGTGCCAAATTTCAACTCGATCGGATCACGGAAAGTGGGTCATTTTTGGCTTTTGTTTTTCCGCCCGCCCATGAGATGACGACAGACAGAGACGGCCGTGAAGTTAATATAAGGGATTTAATAAAACAAACCCGTAAAAACAAAGTTTTTGACTATAAATCCCTTATATATGAGACATAACTAACAGTATTGATTATTTTCAAACATTTACATACTGAATCTGTCTTAACTCAACTTTGCATCATAACCCTAGTGGGGGGAGGGGTTGGTGGGGGGGAGAGGGGAAAAGTCTGGTCACCGATTCGCTTGACCGAGCTCAGAGTGACACGTAAAATGTAAACAAAAGCGCCGTCGCTTCGTTGGGTCGCCTCAATGCGTCAGCTCAAAATTTCACGTGGGAAAAAAACAATAACAAACCGTGAATTTAAATTACATACCTCATATAAGGATAAACTAAAAATGGATTAATTTAATTACGGTACGTTCGATCGATCTGAAATTTTGATACAATGCATTGTTAGGTCAGACATGTCCGTGTGCCAAATTTCAGTTCGATCGGATCATGAGAAGTGGGTCATTTTTGACTTCTGTTTTTCCGCCCGCCCAAGACAGAGATGATGAGACGGCCGCGAAGTTAATATAAGGGATTTAATAAAACAAACCCGTAAAAACAAAGTTTTTGACTATAAATCCCTTATATATGAGACATAACTAAAAGTATTGATTATTTTCAAACATTTACAGACTGAATCTGTCTTAACTCAACTTTGCATAATAACCCTAGTGGGGGGGGAGGGGTGGGTGGGGGGGGGGAGAGGGGAAAAGTCTGGTCACCGATTCGCTTGACCGAGCTCAGAGTGACACGTAAAATGTAAACAAAAGCACCTGTCGCTTCGTTGGGTCGCCTCAATGCGTCAGCTCAAAATTTCACGTGGGAAAAAAACAATAACAAACCGTGAATTTAAATTACATACCTCATATAAGGATAAACTAAAAATGCATTAATTTAATTACGGTACGTTCGATCGATCTGAAATTTTGACACGATGCATTGTTAGGTCAGACGGGTCCGTGTGCCAAATTTCAGTTCGATCGGATCATGGGAACTGGGTCATTTTCGACTTTTGTTTTTCCGCCCACCCGCCGAGCCCAAGACAGAGACGGCCGCGAAGTTAATATAAGGGATTTAAAAATAGCTGCCTCATTTACTAGGCAAAGGCTGATAATTGTACTATCAATACCAAATAAATTAATTCTAGTACCAAAGAAGATGATTCTACATCTATACTCAAATTCTTCCAAATAAAATTAATTTTGAACTAAATTTTTCAGTGTAAGAGAAGTATCTTGTGTATGGTGTCATAAACCGTTTTAAAAATGTAAAACTCTAAGGTGCTTTTAAAATATACTAATTTTTAAAAAGAATCAGACATACTATTAGTGTTCTACGCTTGCAAGATAAGTTAGACTCTTTTCTCAAGTAGGAAAGACGTTTTGTTTATAATAAAATAAGGATAATAAAATATTTTATATTACGATGTCTTATAATACTGTCACTTTTAAAATCCCTTATATTTTAACTTCACCGTTTTGTCTCTCTGTTTCTCTCTCTGTCAGTCGTGGTTCCGAGGAAAAATAAAAACAAAAATTGACCCACTTCTCGTTATCCTATTGAGCTGAAATTTTGCACATACAGTTTTGTCACCTAACAATGCATTGTTATAAAATTGCAGATCGATCGAATGCACCGTAATTACATTAAGTAATTTTAGATTATCTCTAAGTAGCATGTAACTGTGTGTGCTAGACTGTCACGCGGTGCTTATTATATTGAACTTCCTTTTTTAAAATTTGCCTGTCACGTGGTGCGGTGCGTAATATATTAAACATACTTTTATAATATTTTCAAGATCTGTAAATGTTTCTGCTAGTCTGTCGCGCGGTACGTATTATATGAAACATTATCAATGCTTTTAGTTATGTCTTATATAAAAGGGATTTATAGTTTAAAAAAAGCTTTGTTTTTACGAGGTGTTTAATTAAATCCCTTATATTAACTTCATCGTCTTGTCGTGCATGGTCCGCGGAAAAACAAAAGTCAAATATGATCAACTTCCCGAGATCCTATCGTGCTGAAATTTTGCACATACATTTGACATCTAGCAATGCATTCTATCAAAATTTCATATCGATCGAATGTACTGTAGTCAAATTAATTAATTTTTAGATTATCTCTATGTATCTTTACGCAGCATGTAAAATGTTTATGCTAGTCTGTCGCGCAGTGCGTATTATATTGACCATACTTTTATAATATTTTCCCAATCTGTAAATGTTTATGCTAGTCTGTCAAGCGGAGCGCATTATATTGAACGTAATCAATACTTTTAGTTATGTCTCATATATAAGGGATTTAAATTCAAAAACTTTGTTTTTAAGGGTTGTTTAATTATTTAATTCCTTAAATTAACTTCACCGTCTTGTCGTGACCTCTGTTTCTCTCTCTGTCTGTTTGTGGTCCCGCGGAAAAACAAAAGTAAAAATTGACCCGCTTTCCGTGATGTTTTTACGGATTGTTTAATTTAACTTAAAATGGGTCACCAACAAAACGGCCCCTGAAAAAATGGCCCCGACAAATTGGCCCCGACAAAACGGCCTCAGTCAAAACGGCCCAGACAAAATGGTCCCTGTCAAAATGGCCCCTGTCAAAACGGTCCCTGTCAAAACGTCCTCGGTCAAAATGGCCCTGTCAAAACGGCCACAGTAAAAACGGCACTGTACTAATAGATGGACTAATAGTAAAAAATACAATCAAATATTATATTAGTACTAGTGTATTACCAGTCAAAAATGACGGAAGTTTTCAAAATGGATATATTTCAGTTTTTGTAATTGTCCCTTTTGCCTGAAAGCCGCATAGTAAATAATCAGAAAATGTACAGACCAAGAGAGAAAAATTAAATCTCTTTTCCATATTGAACAATTTTATGCGGACGTTTGAAGAGCGTATTTCTGTTGTTTGTTGATTTTTTTTTGCAGTATTTTTTTCAAGGCTAATTTTTTTAGCTGTGCGCTTTAAAAAATCTAGAGTTACGAACGGACATAGCAGAGTATATATTTTGATTATATATACGAATATATGTGTTATGAGAAAACCTCCAAGCTTAGGCTTC
The DNA here is from genome assembly GCA_944989445.1 of Ampullaceana balthica. Classification (NCBI taxonomy): domain Eukaryota; kingdom Metazoa; phylum Mollusca; class Gastropoda; family Lymnaeidae; genus Ampullaceana; species Ampullaceana balthica. The sequence continues at coordinate 726,477 of CALYLW010000551.1, read as the reverse complement.
GCGTTATATAAGTTTGCATGAATAATAATGATATAATCAGGATAATAGTAAATGAATAGTGAATTACACACAGCATACGGTGATACTACAGCAAATAAGTTTGAAGTTCGAAGTATTAACAAATATTGCTGAGGAGTTAGCCGGACGTTAACTTGCGGCATTGAATAGTGCGCACCAATTATGAGTGAACCAATAATACAGCACAGTGCCTTAAAAATAAATTATGTGACTGTAATGTGATCCACATCAAGCACATCTGTGATTTGAAGCAGTTTAAGCTTCATTGATGATTATGACTTGTCAGTTTATTCGCCCATTTGTCCATACATTATTACCACAACATTACCAAAACATGTAAAAAATAAAATGTAATTTTTACACATCTTAATGACAAAGAACTATTCATTTTGCATGAAACGTAATAAGCAAAGTTTGTCACAGGGATAACAGAAAAGATTAAATTATCAACTGTTAATCATATTTACAATTTAATATAAACGTGTTAGTAATTCACATAAACGTTTTTATTATTGTCAAGTCAGCACCTTTTCAAGATCTATTATGATTTGTCAGTTTATGCGCCCATTGGTCCATACATTAAACCTTTACATTATCAAAAAAATGTAAATAAAAAATTGTAACTATTTACAAATATGAATAACAACGAACTATTTAATTTGCATGAAACCTTTGAAGTAAAGATAACCACTGGATAAAAGAAAATTTTAAAGTAAAAACAGGTCATCGTATATAAAATTTAATATACACGTTTTAGAAATTCTAATAAACGTTTTCATTATTGTCCAGTCAGCACCCCTTCCAGTTCTATATTAAAAGCAAATATTTTTTATTCCAAATTAGTTTAGGACGCATTAAAATATTACATGGAAATAACAATAAAAAAAACTATTGTGGGGAGGAGTCCGATTTTTAAATAAATTATTTTTTTAAGCATACAAAATATGCAATCTCAAAGTGTATAAAAGAAAAACAAACGCTAAACTGAAGCATAAGTGCCAAAAGTTGACACATTTCATTTGCAGTAATAAATAATGGCCTTGTGTTGCTGACCGCTTCGTTTGTGATGTGCGCTGTGTAGGAGATGTTCAATATCTTTCTGAAACATCTCATCTCTAGCTCATTGATTCTTCTTTGGAGGTCTGCAGTGAGCGTCCAAGCCTCACAACCATACAAGAAGACCGACATCGCCAGAGAGTGCATTAGTCGGATCTTTGATCTCAGGGAGAGTTTCTTGCTTTGCCAAATGTGCTTTAGTTTGCTCAATGCTTCCATTGTTTGGGCCAATCTGGCTAGAATTTCTTGCTTTGAGCCTTCGTCGGATATTATAGCCCCTAGATATTTGAAGGTGGAGACCTCTTCGAGTTTTTGCCCGTTTATCCGAATCTCATTTGTGAATTTTCTATTTGCCATGACCTTGGTCTTTTCTGCATTGATTTCCATGCCGGACGCCTTTGCTGTTTTCTCTAGTTTTGCAAGGAATTCTTTTAGTTCGTCCTGGCTACCAGCTAGGCCGTCAATGTCATCGGCGAAGCGTAGGTTGGTTATAATTCTCCCTCCTGTCATTTTGACCGGAGCCGTTTTGTCAGATGCCGTTTGGACCGGGGCCGTTTTGACAGGGGCCGTTTCGACCGGGGCTGTTATGTCGGGGCCGTTTTGACGGGTCACTTTTAAAATGACATAAAGCGCGGTAATGCGCGCCTCGCCTCCAATGCTGAAGCGCGGTGAAGCGCGCTTCCATAGCGCTCTCTTTAGTAATGATATCATACAAAGTACTAACTCTTCATAGCGTGATAGAAGATTTTGTCGACTTCCGGAAAATGTTTACTTTCCGCTAGTGCTTTCGATGGTTTCGCGAAGTTTTGTGGTAGTTTTTATCGTTTTTTTTGTTTTGAAGATGTGATTTTGCGAAACTTTTCGCAAAAAAAAGTACTAAACTACAATTAAAAAGATTACTAAACTTAAGATGGTGTTTTATATACGTAAAATAACCATTCTATAAGCTTTACCTAAAAGATGAAGTCAGTATGACAATAAATACATTTTCACAATTTTTTAAATTTAATAACACAATTCATTGCAATGTATCAGGGGTGGCCAGACCTGTAGTAACTGAGAGCCATTTTAAAATATTACAAAATATTTGAGAGCCGCATTGAAGCACTATGGGTCACCTGGCTTGGAAATCTTCCAGTAATCCTTGTGATATATCTTTCATAAACTGTACGCGAGCCGCAATATGAACACCGAAGAGCCGCATGCGGCTCGCGAGCCACGGTTTGGCCACCGTTGCAATATATACTTGAAATACTTACGGGGCTGACGGAAACGTTTTTAGAAAACCTTATAGGTCATTATCAGATAAAGTTGAAGTCTATAAAATATACATGATATCAGAGCTATTTTTTTTTCTTTTAAAATTTACAATCCATCAATAAATGAATTTATTTTTTTAAAACAATTTAAGCGCGATTAAGTCCTATATTTGTTGCTTTCCAAACACTTGCGATTATTTGGAATTCCTTGACCTGGCTGATTATTCAAATCATTATGTTTAGTTACTACCTTGGACTATTGAGTTTGGTAGTAAAGAATTTAAAAAAAAATTATATAATGCATGAATGTTTTATTGCTGTTCTTAATTTTTTCCCCAAACATTTTACGTTACTATGTATGATGGGTTTCTTCTTTTTTGTTTTGTTTTAAGAAAAATATCATAGCACATTTACCTGTTGTATCTATCTAAATATGTGCTGATTTGTGTAACACTTAAAAGAATGGGTCAATACATGTATTAAAGTCGGGAAAACATTGGTTGACTTCCCCATTGTTGCTTGTTGTATTTCCGAACCTTTATATGTAGCGCGTTTCGCCATCGGTGACGCATCGTCTTAGCTCATTCAAAATAAACATCTGTACTTGTAGTACCAATCAGTTATTTTTTAACCAACGCTAACCGTTTGCACCTGTGTTATTGTAAAATTACGGAGTAAGTGCAACATTTCGCCAATATTGGATTGTCCGCTTTCCAAGCCTACATAAATTATTGCCGAAACACGCATGCGTTGACGCGGCGTCTAATTTATATTCAAAATAACCTCTGGGCGCTGCGCGCCCTTCAATTAATTTGTGATCACCCCTATATTATTTTGAACAGAGTTAATCTAATAAAGCCGGGGTCTTGAAACTTTTAGTCTGAGAGAGCCATAAACACCACATATTTTGAAAAGTAATACCTTGACAGCCATATTATATTATGTTTAACTAAAATTCAAGTAAATGTGTGCATTTTGCGTAATTTCAACACTTAAAGTACAATAATCATGTCTCTGAATTCTTTTTAATAACATTATTATGCTGTTTTTTTTTAAAATATGCGATTTTTATGTAGATCAAATGAGTCTGAATAAACTTTTTTTTTCAATCAACGAATATTTTTCTGAGAGCCAGATGCAGCCATCAATAAAGCCACATCAGGCTCGCAAGCCATGGTTTCCCGACTTCTGTAATGGAGTAACACACACCGGCGAAGGGTGGCAACCTTGTTTGATTAGGTCACTTTTGACAAAGTCAGCGACTCGTATTTCCAGACTTACAGAACACATTTTGGTCACTATAACATACAAATTTAAAAAAAATATTTTTTTTTAAAAATGACCAGAGCTCCGACTGTGTCAGCCGTGGATGATCAGATTTTATGATTCTACTGTACAACAAAACTTAACTACCCCAATTGGATCTGTGACTTTTACCACCTGAGCACCACTTAAAAGCCAAGTCAAACTTTACACAAACAGCAAAGCCTTTAAAAGCCAAAGAAGGGATTCTTTACCAAGGGAGAAAGAGGTTCTCAATAAAAGTCGCCTGCCAAATATCATGAAGGCGTTTTCATGACAATCAAAATTCTGGTGGGCGTTTTGGCAGAGAAAAGACATGAGCCAATTTCTCTGAACGCTATTATTGAAAGAGAATGAAGACCGACTTTCACCAGCATGTCAAAATTATTCTGTAATAAATCCGAAAATCAGCAAGCAGGCCAAAACACTGAACAAAACATTAGTGCCTGTGAAAGTGTGGAACTAAGTCGGTATTGGTGTGACCTGTCCCCTGCAGGAAACAACAAAGGGGAATTAATATATATAGCTACAACGGATGATTTCTCCAAGTGAACTGACGCCAGTGTTGTTCCAGATACAAGTGTAAAGTCAGCAGCAAATGTTTTTTTACTCCGTTATATGTCGACTTGGTTGTATGGACACTCTAATAAGTGACCAGGGAAGCGAGTTTATGAACATAATTATTGACAACCTTATGAAGCAGTTTTAAACAGATCACCGCATTGCATCAGCATATATCATTATCAAACAATTGGTCAACGGGAACGTGACAACTGATCGTGATATTCTGGCAACAGAGAAACTTGTATGTAGGAATAACGACTGTTGAACTGCTATGGATTGGTTGAACTATCCCGCAAGCTTTGATCTCCAGTCAAAGACAGATCATGGACTTTACCTTAAAAACCAGAACGGTCAATTTGATTTTGTCATTAGTGTTTAACGTTTATCGCAAATAATTAATATTTCTAAAAGATTAGGCTTTAGGAATTTGTTATCATTTACTATTCAAACTCAAAATTAATTTAAATGTTCTTTTTATTTCAATTAGAATATAAAAGTGGCTTTATTTATTAAATGATTTTTTTTCGAGCTGAATTTTATCTTCTTTTTGAAATTTATAGTTTTCTAAATTATCTTCACTCACAACCAGAAGGTTCCTTTTCAAATAAAAAGTGACTGTCCTATCAGGCATCGCAATTTAAGTATATTAATATAATCATTTTATTGTAAATAAAATATCTTTCCTACTGACAAAAGCGTTTTAAATAACTTAAAAAGCTAAACAAAAAATTTAGAATATCTAAATAGTAGTCATTCATGTGTTTTTTACTAGCCTATATACTATATATACATGATTATCAAAGGGGTATAATTGGGCGTTGGGGTAAAGAAAAGCCCGGGGTATATTCTGATCAGGGATTTAATCTGGTCTGTCACACCAATACACAATAGCAGCAGATGCTACATACGGCCAATCATCTTCAAACATAATAGTTTTGTTTGTTTTAATTGCAAACATTTTACAAACCCTTACGTATCTAAACAAAATATACTTCTACATCATCAATAGAATTCTGACCTTATGTACCGTTCTTGAAACCTTGTACTAGCTCCAATTATTATATTACGACTAATTAAATGGTTCTGTAAAAATAGGTTAGAGATTAGATATGCATCATTATTGCTATTTCAAGGAATTTCAATCCAAAAAAAACTAAAATTTTCTTCGATAACTATGTAAACCAACCTACTTAACGCCTGAAAAACCTGTGAAGATTTTATGTATATATAATATATGTAGAGTGATGTATTTTAAATTCTACAACCGGTAAATACGTATAAATCAATTGGTACGGCAAGCGTAATTTTACCATCGACTGACTTTGTGTCACCAGCCCAAAAGGTTAGATGTGTACACGTACTGTCACAACTACATGTCCGTCTACACGGTGACTAACCCGGACGAAATGCTGAGGGCATCCTTAAAAGAAACGTCATGTTGTCAAGTGCAACGAGATCTTTCTTCACGTGGATTTGTTGGAGTGGATTGCTTAGCGCAGTTTTTCTCGTGAGTTCATTATTGTACGGATATTGTGTTCATTGTGTTACATATCAAATTAACAAAGCAATTACAAACGATTTTATTATGTACCTCTTTGGTTTTTTTTTAATTTAATTTTTTTACAAATATTTTTTTATTGAGAAAAAGACTAAAATTCTGAATCCTGAGAAATTATAAGTCGTAGTAACCCTGTCCATGTTAAGGAGTTTGATAACTATCGTTATCCATACTTCAGACATGAAGTTTGAATTTGACTGAAAAACGATTTTGATTTTTTTTAAAATTCATGTTTTCTAATATTTTGTGCATTGCAAACAATATAGTGAAAGAAAAAAAGTGTAAAATCAAATTATAATGAAACATTTCATATTTTGTTATCTGCTAGCGATGATCTCGTCTCTAATTGTGATGCTGCACCGAAAGAATGGCAGTATAACGAAGACATCGCTGAGGCTTGTCTTCAATTAAATGACACAACTGACAAAGTTGTAGATAACACCATTGGTCTACTTTACAAGAATGTCTTCTGCTCCATTTGTTCTCTGGTATGGATTTATCAACCTAGGAATTTATCATTTATTTTATTGCAATAAAATATGATTGAAAAGCTTTCTTTACTTTAAAAAAACAACTAAATAGTTAGAGCAAACTTAACTTAAAGACGATTAGTTAACTTTTTTGTGTAGCTTGGAATAATTTATGAATATTAATATCAATTTATCTGAAAGTATAAATTTAAAAGATTTAAAACTTGAAAAATAAAACATTGCAACACCACATGGGTTAGATCAAATCAAACAACAATGCCTTCTTCTCAAACAATTAATTACTTTTTTAAAGGTATTCGTGAAAATAATAGCATATATATTTTAAGGACAAACATGCGATAGCTTCTTTATTGTTAGGACTTATTTGAGTACTAAAGTTACTAATATGACAACATTTATGCACCCATTATTTAACCCGGGATTGGCAAAATCAGTGTACTCGAGATCGATTGTTTCAATGTAATTTATTATGCAAATTAGCCAATATACCCAGCCTATCCCTGGATATCATCCGTGGAAAATATCTACAACTAGATACGATCCGCGGCGTAGCATACACCGCAGACTTGCTCATAGATATTGCAAAGAAAATGGGGAAAGAAACGGCAGCACGAAGAAATGAGAACAACGCACCGCCCCCCCCACTTTGCACAACCCTTGCTTGCCAACCATAAACTGTGATTGCTGTGATTGCTAGACCCTAGCGAGGGTCATTGGTCATGCTTGCTTGCTCACATCGTCTTGTACTTGTCCAATTTCTGGCGAATTATATATATAGATTATAAAGTTAACACCAACAAACCATAGCTTAATTAATAAGATAATTCTGAGATTTCCTTTATGTGAAACTATTTTTCCACGGTATTGTTGTAACCATTAGGATCCTATTGCCTGAGGTTCCCAATTCCATTGGAATCGATTCGCAGTCTGGATACACGAAGTCTTGGGTTACAATGAAAACTTATGCTCCCATTTGAAAACATGTTTAAATTTCTTTTAAAAATGGACTGGCTAAACGAAATAAGATTATCTTCTCTTTCCATGAGTTGTGGTCATTTTGGAGATTTGTTCAAATCTCATATTTTTTTGCTTCCTTTTAACAAAACATATTTAGTGTTAACAATGTTTAAGTGTGAATATAAAACATCTAAACAGTCCATGTTAATGTGAAATTTAAGGAGATACAACTTTTAGAAGACCTTTGCTGTGCACAGAGAGAGAGAGAGAGAGAGAGAGAGAGAGAGAGAGAGAGAGAGAGAGAGAGAGAGAGAGAGAGAGAGAGAGAGAGAGAGAGAGAGAGAGAGAGAGAGAGAGAGAAAGATAGAGAGAGAGACAAAGAGAGATTGAGAATACCACTTGAATATAAGAATTATCAAAAAACACTTTTTGAAATTGCATTAATCTAAGTTATATGGTAAATAAAGGAAAGGAGATCTTGATATTAACAATTATTTGAACCAACCTTTACTATTTTAAGCAAGCAATTTGAAAAGTGAGGCAACAGCCGTCACAGCAGTTAGAATATGAGGAGAATCAACAAAAGTCATCGTCCTCGTCTTAATTATTTCGTTGAGGATGTGGTTAATGCTTCAGTATTACATGGAATAATCGCCATTTTGAAACTATTGTTAAGATAACTGTTTAAAGACAATATGTCTAATTCCCTGAATACCGCAGTGGTACGGGTATTTAGCTAGTATAATATAAAGAATTCAAAATACTCTTTAGCTCTTTGCTTTAGTTTTTTATAATTGGAACCCTTAAATTTAATACGAGTCTTATTTCCTCTTTTGTAAATTTACATTCCAGGGCTTGAAAATTTCTTACATTAAATTAAAATAAAGTAAATAAAAATTATATTGAGCAAAGTTTAATGGTTGAAATAGGATGTTCTATGTTGAGCCTTGGAAATGCTTAACTAGTTGTAGGGCAGTTAGTGGCGTAACAACGGGTTTGCATCAGGGCAGTTGCCAAGGGCGCCATCTCAAAAGGACGCCACTAAATCTCTAATTTTGAAATTTGTATATAAGTAAATAAGGTCGGACCTCTCTAAGTCAAAAAAAAATTCGACTTACGGAGTTTTTGAGTTAAAAGGAAAATGGCATAAATAGCGCCGATTAATCAAGGACAGTGTAGATATTGAGAGGTGGGGGAAACAGCCATACGGCTAGTAGGCTTGACAGGAAAGAAAGGTGGTGTCTGAATTTTCATGTGAAAGGAAGCTAACTTGCTTTGAAATGACGACACTAGCCCGTGAGAGGAGACACCTTCCCTCCCCTCCCCCACTTTACTCCCTCCACAGTGGGATGGGGGGAGTAAGATTTTTATTTTTAAAGAGTTACAGCATGCAGCAAAGGTGCGCGAAATAGTTGCCACTCCTTTTTCTTGTCTTTGTCATTTTGTTGTACTCTCAAGGGTCGCTTAATCCCTTGTGGAATGCACTAAGATAAGATTTTACGTCCATTTACGTGGCTCTACGGAACAAGTGTTCTGAAATGTCACTCCAGAACAATAACCCAAACGCCTTGGAAAATTTGACTAAGAGAGGTTGAAAGCCAAAAATCTTGGAGTTAAGAAGGTCTAAAATACATTAATAAGTCGTATGGAATTTGGCCAGGACCTAACAATTAATTGAATATAGGGAGGTTTTAGACTTAGGGAAGTTCGACTTAGCGAGGTCCAACTGTATTTCAATTGTATCCTCGATAACAAAACAGTGAATAATTAATTATATATACATACTAGAAATATACCCGCTCTATGTAGCGGGAGTGTGCTGACCCTTTTCCCCCAGTATTAGTTGCTGGTTATTACAACTTTTATTTGCCAAGTTATATTTCAGATTCATCTATTAGTTAAAATCTTATGGGAAACAGAGATATTCCATTTTAAGGACAAAAAATTAAATCTATTTAAGAAAAGAGAGAGAGAGAGAGGAAAAAATAAACCAGAAACAATTATTTAATTTTACCATGTTACTGCATGAGTTGCTTTCACTTAATGCAGTGCCTTTAACATTACCTTACTATTTAAAAGATATGATTTATGATTAATGAATCTTGACCACCATAATAACTAAATTTACTATTTCATTCCAACTTGTACTAAACAAACATAACTGATAGGTTTTCCGAAAGAGCTCTACCACCGTATCACTCAAAAATTTGCATGTATAATTACGACCCTACATAGTAACTTCCATTGTAAATAATACAATATTTGTAACCGTGTCTATGAGATAAAGAACATATGGCGCTATCCCTTAAAAAGGCAAAGACTACATAACTCATAGCGCCAATAAACAAAATTATAAATGTACTTTCTAAAATATTTTTTTAAAAAAAACAGTCGTATTAAAATTTAAAATCATATTAAGAAATGTGCACACCATATTTAGACAATAAAAGATTATAGAAAGCTGGTCACATAAAATAAAGTCTTGTTATAACGTAAATGTACTGGATGACAATAACTCTTCCTTTTGACGTATTCATACTCGTGTTTACAGGGAAATGATATTTTAAAAATTTTACGACTCTAAATTGTACGATTTATATTTACGGTTTTTATGCAATGTGTATAATTTCAAAAAGCAATTCTTTTTTTTTGGGTTCCCTATTTCTGATAAGGCATCATATTTTGTAAATTATATTCAATACACACACACACCAGATTTTGTTTCTGAAAAAAAATATTTATATCCACATTAAAAAAAAGATTCAGACGTCTGTTAATAAGCACATCTGAAAAATGATTAAAAAGCAACCTTGGTAATGGCCTATGTTATTCCGACTACAAAGAAATGAACATAACATGTTCAATTTGCAATTCATATGAATTAAGCGTTTTCAGGGTCACTTTATTAAATTTCGTCAACTTCTGTTAATACGTTCGGTAGCTAAAGTTTATAATGTATAGTGTGTATATATATATATATATATATATATATATATATATATATATATATATATAATATATATATGTATAGCTTATGTAAACTTTTTTAAAGTGTAAGTTTATTGACATATAGCGCCAATATATTAAATTATAAATGGTATATATGAAATGTACTTTATAAAATACTTGAAAGAAACTAAAGCAGTCGTATTAAAAGGAATTCAAGAAAATGTGCGCACCGTATTTAGACAATAATAATAAATGGTTATAGAAATATTCTGGCTTAATAAAAAGTCTGCTCATAACAACTGGACCAAAAATAACTCTTGTAATCTATTTATAGTTCTTGTAACATGGACATAATATTTTAATTGTTATATATATTTTTGTCTACATTTACGATTAAAATTTAGGGCTTAATGCAATTGGTATTATATCATAAAGGAATTAAATTCTTTTTTGAGTCCCTTTCATTGCACAACAACAGATTTTGTTTCTAAAAAATAAAGAAATTATCTTCCACATTTAAAAAAGACAAAAAACAAATTATAAGTCTGTTAAAAATCGAATGTGAAACAATGACAATGATTGATTTAAAAAATGACCTATTTAAATCCAACTACAAAGGAATGAACATAACTATTTCAATTAGCAAAAAAATAACTAAGCGTTTTCAGGCTCATTTTATTTAGTTTAATCTACTATGTAAATAGGTCCAGTAGCCTAAGTTTAAATTGTATAAGTGTATAGCTTATGTAAAAGACAATAACTTATGTAAAAGACAAAGAAAATATGAATTTTATATTAATAGGACACAGCTAAATTTAAGATGCGTACACGAAAATGTGAGCGATAAAAGATTTTAGAACGCGCACCGCTAAAAATGAAGCCTTGAAAAAAATTATGACACAATTGTTACATAAATAGGATTTTATTAAATGTCAAGTTATGGAGCAGAAAATAATTTTAAAAAATTCGCAATTAAATTTAGACATGTAAACAATTAAACCTAATGCATTGTGTGGCAGTTGTAATTACATAATATCTTTACGTGTCTATAATATATAGAAAGTAACAGTAAAGAAAATGACAATTCTTTGTACTGCACAGCTCAAACTAAGAAGCGTACACGAAAATGTGCGCACCGTAATTAGACAATATGATTTTGTAGAAAATATTAAATGACGTCATAGTTTTATGCTTATATTTTAATTTTTGAAAAGGCAACGATGTAAAAATAGATTTGAGGATTTATAATGATTATGAAATACTTTGTGTACATTTCAGCAAGTTGAATAGTACATATTTATTAAACACGGATAAGTTACTTATGTTGATTATGTATATAGATTCCCGTGGTCTGTATGGATTGTATAGAAATATTAAATAACATCACTGTTTTATGCTTATATTTTCATTTTTTGAAAAGATCCGTACACGAAAATGTGCGCACCGTAATTAGACAATATAATAGTTTTTTGAATGCGCACCGCTGAAAATAAAGTATTGGGGAAAAGAAAACTTCACCAAAAGATAACTCGCTTTGAACGGAATTTGAACGTCCACGTAAAGTTGTTCAATATAGAAATGAGGTTAAATTTTTCATTCTCTGTCTCTGCATTTTCTGATTATTTAATTTACGGCATTCGGGCAAAAGGAACAATTACAAAAACTAACTTAAAACCATCTCCGGGGTAAAAGGAACAGTCCTGCCAAATTTGGTCCCCGTCCGTCATTTGGTTTTTCCGTGATTGTGTAACGAACAGAAAGTTGAAAAGTGAAACATACCGACGCAGATACAAACAACTGAGCTTTAGTTTCTACTAGTAGACCCGTCGTGCGTTGCAACGATCAAAGTAAAAAGGAATAAATTTAAAGAAACCAATGAGTGGTATGTTTAAAAATAATTCTGAAGAAATCTTCGTGGAAGTGTGAAAAAAAAATCCAAGTTTCATAGCAAACGGATAAATAAATTAATAATTAAATAGCGTACAAAAGAAGAAACGCTATTAAGGGCCCCGGCCCCAAAATGAGTGATATTATAGTTTTTTTTAATTGCCATTGTACTCATTTCTTAAACGTTTAAGATTTTATTCACTATTCAGTCATTAACAATCTTGACAAATAATGACACATGTATCCATTATTATACAAATTGAAATTAACAGGTGTTTTTAACTTTATATCTTGCCCAGAATGGGCTCTGGGGCCCTTAATGTTGTTTTTATCTATTGTACTCAATATATATTCATCAATATCGTGTAAAATTGAATAGGGAATACAATGATTAAAGTTCAGTAAAAAGACTTTTTCGAAGGAATGGAAATTAAGAGTTCAGTGCCCTATAGTAATATAGGCTCTTAAGTTTTTATATTCTAAGTTTTGTCAAAATCCAGTTTTTTTCTCAATATCTAACTCTTAAACTACTTTTTATATACCTACAATAGGGGGAAAATAGCATTAAGGGGCCCTGGCCCATTCGGTGCAAGAGGTCAATTTCAAAAACCTGTTCATTTTAGTTCATTTTTATTGTGGCTATATTTCTCAAGCTCTTTAAAAAGTAAATAGGAAAAATATCTTAAACATATACGAAAAAAGATATTTGGGGCCCCGGCCACGAAGATATTGGCATTAGAAGTGCAGTGTCTATAGTATTTTAATATAGGCTACCAAGTTTTTGTGTGCAAAGTTTGGTGAAGATCTATTCATTTACAAAGTAGCTAACGTAGAAACTATTTTTTATATAGCTCATATAAGATAAAAACGACATTAAGGGTCCCAGGGCCCATTCTGGGCAAGATATAAAGTTCAAAACATCTGTTCATTTCAATTAGTATAATAATTGATACATGTGTCATAATTTGTCAAGATTGTTAATGACTGAATGGTGAATAAAATCTCAAACGCTTAAAAAATGTGAATTTTTGGGCCACCAGCCCCAAAGGAATGAATATTAGCCCTATAGTATTTTAATATTGGCTATCAAGTTGTCATATACACATTTTGGTTAAGATCCAATAATTTACACAGTAGCTAAAGCTTAAACTAATTTTTATATAGCTCGTATAAGTAAAACATGACGATATGGGCCCCCGGCGCCCCATGAGTGTTAAATTTTGAAAAAAAGTAATAGTTACCAACCCGGGAGCATACTCAACAGTCTTGAAAAGTTTCATGACGATCGGGTGAATGGTTTAGACAGCTATAAAGGACATTCATACACACACAAACATATTTAAATATTTATATAGATATATACTTGAAAAATACCCGCACTTTGTAGCGGGAGTGTGCTGACCCTTTATCCAAGTATTAGGTGATGGTTATTACAATTTTTATTTGCCAAGTTAAATTTCAGATTCAACTATTTAGTTAAAATCTTATGAGAAACAGAGATATGCCATTTTACCGCGTGAGTTGTTTTCACTTAATGCAGTGCCTTTTAACATAACCTTACTATTCAAAAGATATGACTTATTAAATAATGATTCTTGCCGACCATAATAACTAAATTTACAATTTCATTCCCACTTGTACAAAATTAACATAACTTATATGTTTTCCGAAAGAGCTCTACCACCCTCATCACTCAAAAATTTAATATATAATTACGAAACTGCATCGTATCACAATTGTAAGTTATATAATATTTGTAACCACGTCTATGAGATAAAGAACACGTGGCACTATCCCTTTAAAAGGCAAAAGCTAAGTGACTCAGCGCAAATAAACAAAATTATAAATGTACTTTCTAAAATACTTTTAAAAGAAACCGGTCGTATTAAAATGATATCGTAAAAATGTGCACACCATATTTAGACAATATAGAAAGCTAGCCACATAAAGTAAAGTCTTGTTATAAAGTAAATGTACTTCACCAAAATAACTCTTCCTTTTGACGTATTCATTATTGTTTCCACAGGGAAATAATATTTAACATTTTTTATGTCTCAATATTTTACGATTTATATTTACGGTTTATAAGCAATGTGTATAATTTCAAAAAGGAATCATTTTTTTTGTTCCCTATTTCGGATAAGGCATCATATTTTGTAAATTATATTCAATGCACACACACACACCAGATTTTAGAAGTGTAAAATAAAATAAAAATGAAAAAAAAAGATTCAACCGTCTGTTCATAAGTGCATCTTAAAAATGATTAAAAGGCAATTTTAGAAATGACCTATGCTATTCTGATTACAAAGGAATTAACATAAAAACATATTCAATTCGCAATTCATAATAAGCGTTTTCAGGATCACTTCATTAAATTTAGTCAAGTTTTGTTAATAAATTTGGTATCGAAAGTGTATAATGTATAGTGTATATAAAGCTTAAGTAAACTGTTTTAAAGTGTAAGTTTATTTGACATAGGCCATCACTTTCAACATAAAATAAACTCGCTACATCTATGGTTTCTTAATTTAATGTCGAGTTATGAATTAAATTTTTTAAAAATCCCAATTTTATTCATAGCATGTAAAATATTCATACAATGCATCGTGAAAATAATTGAAATAAAATAATTTAAACGCATATGTAATATATAAAGCTAAGTTGATAATTTTATGTTTGTTTGTTTACATCCATTAAAAAAATGCCACTGATTTTTTGACATTTTTCCAAAAGATCTCTGCCACTGTCGTCTCTAAAAAAGCTCTTATATATTTACGACACTGCATCGTAACACAATTGCAATTAATACAATATTTGCAACAGCGTCTATGAGATAAAGATAATAAAGATAATTAAAGAAATAAGGCTATATTCCTAATTTTAAAAAAACAAACAAAACAAATCAATTTTATGATAAAAACGCATGTGAAACCATGACAATAATTGATTTTAAAAATGACCTATGTTAATCCATCATCAAAGGAATGAACATAACATATTAAATTCGCAATACAAAATAATTAAGCGTTTTCAGGATCACTTTATTTACTTTAATCTACTTATGTTAATAGGTCCGGTAGCCTAAATTTAAATAGTTTGAAAAAAATACTGACACAATTATTACATAAATAGGTTTTTATTAAATGTCGAGTTATGGAACAGAAAATAATTAAAACAAATTCGCAATTAAATTTAAACATGTAAACAATTAAATCTAATGCATCGTGTGGCAGTTGTAATTAAATATGTTTACGGGTATATCTAATATATATTAGGGCTGTTATCGATTAATTTAAATTTAATCGTTAACTTTTGAAAAATTATCGATTAATTAATCGATAATTTCGATTAAAGCCAAAAATAGAAATTTATGACGCCATTAAACTGAACATTTCAAGGGAAGTAACAAAACAGGTAATTGACTTTAAAAAAAATATTGAGTTATTTCCCCTGTTTCCCTGCGCTGGTAGTGCCAGCCGTGTTTATCACGTTTTTATTAACTTGCTTTCGTTCCTGTCTGTCCACAATTTTTTTTTAGTTTCTGCCGGTCCACATAGATTAATAAAATAAATTTTAATATTGCGCGGGAGATGTTTGTACGTAAAAAAAATAAATATTATTATTAACTAGCGTACACCCGTCAAAAATGACGGAAGTTTTCAACTGAAATCTATTTATTTTATTTAAAAATGCACTTTTTTTTAAGGCGCCTACAGCGCCGACCTTTTTCAAAAGCCCAACTAACTTGTTCTTGTTTGATAAATACGAAATATTAAACTTTCTGAAATGTACACAAAGTATTTTATAATATATTTGCAGGACGCCTACGGCACCCTTTTTGTTTTTTCATTTTATAATTAACCATCACGTAATTCTCTTTTTACAATGTTCCCTTTTCCAAAATTAAAATATGAGCGAAAACAATGACTTCATATAATATTATTTTACAGCGCATATTTAATTTGCACACCTTTTGATGCTTTGGTGCAGTAATTTGATTTTCCCTGCTTTCTAAAATTAGTAGCGTCAGGACTGACTGACAGACACTACTGACTTGCGTGACAATTGCAAATTATATTGTTTAATTATCAATAATTAATTATTTATTACTAAAAAAATTAAAATATTATAAATATTTTCTTAAATTTTAATCGAATTTTTATCGATTAAAATTATTTTAATCGATATTTAGTCGATAAAATTTTTAACGATTAATCGAGAAATTAATCGATAACTTCCGCAGCCCTAATATATATAGAAAGTAACAGTAAAGAAAATGACAATTCGTTGTACTACACAGCTCAAATTATGAAGCGCACACGAAAATGTGCGCACCGTATCTAGACAATATAATATTTTTTGAATGCGCACCGCTGAAAACAAAGTATTGGGGAAAAAAAACGTCACCAAAAGTAACTCGCTTTGAACGGCATTTGAACGTCCGCGTAAATTTGTTCAATGCAGAAATGAGGTTAAATTTTTTATTCTTTGTCTCTGCATTTTCTGATTATTTAATTTACGGTATTCGGGCAAAAGGGACAATTACAAAAACTAACTTAAAACCACCTTCAGGGTAGAAGGAACCGTCCTGCCAAATTTGGTCCCCGTCCGTCATTTGGTTTTTCCGTGATTGTCTAACAGAAAGTCGAAAAGTGAAACATACAAACAACTGAGCTTTATATAGTTTCTCTCTATATATAGATACTTCATTTAAATCCATTATAATATTCTTTTATTATGTTTGTGGCCTTTGCGGGGCTTTTTATCACACAATTGTCAATATGGTTTTACAGTATTTCTTTTAAAAATAAAACTTCTTACTATCCCCATCCCATTGTCGAGGGACTAAAGTGGGGAATGGGAGGGATGGTGTCTCCTCCCACGGGCTCGATTCCACGACCTCAAGCAAAGTTATTCTTGTGAGGCAAGCGAACTATTGACTTCGCTATAAATACATTTCATTTCTATTACACAAAATTCAAGTCTATTATCCCTTAAACATCGTATTGTATTGCAGAACAGTTACCCAAAATACAGCCTACAATGTTTTAACGCTGCTACTGGCTATGGCACAGGGTCAAATGTTATTTCCCATCATGTCAAGATCGATCAGACCACAACGGCCAAACCTATCAAAAGGAGAAAGAAAACTCATCATTCTAAATGCATAGATGACAGACTGAAATTCTCTACAGTAAGGTTATATATTCATATCAAGATGCGTGACATTATATAACTGTATTAAAAATTAATATAATTTTTCTTTAAAATGATTTTATTATATTTCTTGACTTTAGAGTAGTATTCCTCAAGATTTTTAAACTCAATAGAAATGCAAATCTTTAGGTTGCCTATGTTCTGGGATACCACGTAGATTCTTTACAATTAGAAACGAAAAGAACAAAATGGATGTTTCTAGAAAGATTATGCTGGGGACTGGCTGCTTTAACCGAGGTCGACTTTTTAAGCGATTTAATGTCTTTCAGTTAGATGTTACTACTCAGAATTTCCAATTTTGAAGTTATTAATTTTTGTGGGTTTATTTTTATTTGAGAACTCTTCAGCTGTTTCCTTTTATTTTTAAGGTATTTTTTAAAAAGCATTCTGAAATTTACAGTGCTAATTGAATCTATTGAATCTACATTCTCTTTTTGGTCGAGCCGTTAAGCTCTTAGGACCCGGTTCATTTTATCGCATATGAGCCTCAACAAGCGGGCATCGCCATAGAGGTACTCCTCTGCAGGTACCGTGACTTCTTCCAAATCCCCGCACAGCTCGGGGCACTCTTCGAGTACGTGGGCTACCGTCTCCTCCGGGTGGCCACACAGCCGACAGGCCAGTTCCCTTCTAGTGTTGAATTTGTACAAGTAGCTTCGTATGGGACAGTGTTCAGTTCTCATTCTAGTTATAAGCGTCTGATTGCTACGTCCAATTTCCCACCAGGAGTCGCTTTTGCTCGGTCGCGGCATGTACTTGAATACTTTTCTGGCCGTGCTTCCAGACGCCCAGCCCTGAAGCCATTTCTCTCGGAAATGGTATTTAAGCCACGATCTGACCCCCAGCTGGGTCATCGGGTGATCGGGTGGGGCTGAGCTGAACCTTCTCTCGCCAACTTATCGACCCTGTCTGAATGAGTCTCGCCACTGTGCCCAGTGATGTACTGAAGGACTAATTTTCCGCCTCGTGCTAGGATTTCACCTACTGTTTACAAAATGACACTGACCGTTTTCGTCTCCAGAGAGGATCGACCCACAGTCTCGAGCGAAAACCGTGAGTCGGTGAAGCTTACGATGGTCAGGAAAACCTTTCTTCTTGCTAGACGTCCGCGCACTTCCTTCAAACCCCTGCATATCACCTCCAGTTCGGCGTCGTGACTACGGCACGGCCCTGACAGTTCAATACTGTCAGGTCCAGGTTGGGGGTATTGAATCAGTACTCCGTATCCACTTCTGCCATCCTTGAAACGTGAGCCGTCCGTGAAGACTTTTACCACGCTGTCGCCATAAGTCTCGATTGTCTTCAGAGTCTCTTCTCGCTGGGCTTTTGTCACCGCTGTATTTGCCAGTGTCAAACGTAGTTCAGGCAAGTCAAAACTTTCATGTGGCCCTCGAGCAGGGCCTAGTTGCATTCGTTCACTGTGCTTGGGTATGGGGACTGAGTCTTCTAGTTCGTAGACTGTATCCATGAAGGATGGTCTTTTCAGTCGGGTCCTCTTTACCCATCGGTCTTGTAGTTGGAAGCAGGGTTCGTCATGCTACCGTGGTCATGATTGCCTTTTCTCGCCTTATCGCCAGGGGTTCTACGTTTGACATAATTTCTACAGCGGATGTGGGTGTCGTACGCGACCCCCCACATACAAACCGTAGAGCTTGGTTTTGTATTCGATCCAGTCCCTCTAGAGCCGTACGGCTCGCAAAGGCCTGGACCGGGAGGCTGTAGTCAATGGTACCCCTCACACTACCGAGATAGAGAGCTCTCAGTAGTCTTGCGTCCGCACCCCAACTAGTGCTAGCCAGTTTCTTCCCCAGGGAAAGTTTAGCTGTGATTTTGGCGCACAATTAACGTACATGGTTATGTAGTTGGACCTTCTGGTCCAACTTGATTCCCAAGTACGTTGGTTTCCGATCCCTATTCAATCTTTTCCCACATATCTGAAGCACCACCTCGTGCTTCAGTGCATTCCGTCCATTTGTAAAAATTTGAGTGGGCAGTTTTCTCCGTATTGACTACTAGGCGCCATCGGTTGGCATAGTCTTCGATTCGATTCAGATCCTCCTGCATCCGGTTCTGCAGTGTTGCAACGTCTTTACCTGAACTCCATGTAGTCAGATCGTCAGCACAAATGGCATTCTGCGACTCAAGAATACATTGTAGGTCAAGGACGTAGGCTAAGAACAATGTACAACTAAGGGCGGACCCCGTGGGAGTCCGTCCTCCAGGCGCGCCTCGTTGGATAATGACTCCCCCACTCGGGTCTTGATCGTTCTGTCCGTAAGGAACGATTTTATCCAACTGTACATGTTCGCAGTGACACCTAACTGCTGCAACTTATAAAGTAGCCTTCCACGCCACACCTTGTCGTATGCCTGCTTCAGATCGAAGAACACCGCAACGGTGTGATTACGCGACTGGAGTTCATTTGTAATCGTCTGAATTAAACGGAGAGCCTGGTCCATCGGTTGGCGTCCCTTTCGGAACCCATCCTGAGTCATTGGAATGCATTTGGCGTGACTCCGTGCTGTGTCCCGTGTGCAGTAGTGTCGGTTCACTGTCTGCGTTCTGCAGGCTGATGAGATTCGTATTAAAACAGACATCCTCGATGTAGCGGCCTGACGCGTTCCGTACGGCATAGCCCCAGTCAGGAGACTGTGCGTTAAAGTCTCCTGCTATTATTGTTCTTCCAAAAATGACATCTTCTCAAATTTGAAGTGTGATTGGATTTCTGGGCGTATTATAGACGTTCATGATTGTAAAGCCAACGTCGCCTTTGAAAACTCTCACGGTGAGAGTATCAGTGTTGCTGTAACACTTAACTTCGAGCAGCTCCATCGTTAAATCATTCCGGACCGCTGTGGCAAGACCTCGACATCGGCGGTCACACTTGCAATGGTATAGCGGGTAACCAGTGATATGAATAGGCTTTCCGTTAAGAAGCCTTTCTTGGAACAGTGCTACATCCACTTTTCGTTCGTGGAATATTTTGGTTACTTCGTGCGCCTTTTGCCTTATGCCACATACATTCAACTGTAAAAGTACCAGGGCTTGTTCAGGATGGCCCTTCGCACCCATACAAGGGCAGCCAGTCACCGATTGACCGCTTGGACATGGCCTGTCGTTCATCACCATGCCTCTAAGAGGGGAGGTAGCCAACCGACCCGACGTACCATCATCCGCCGAGAAGGGGTTTACAAGGTCCATTCCGGGACCTGCGTTTATCGATAAAAAAAAACCATAGAATAGAGAGGGGTATGCAGAAATCTTCAACCCATTGAGGACGGTCCATGTGGGTCCTGTCCCTAGCCCAAACTGTCTTCCTGTCTTCGGCGTTCCTAGCCGGGCACTGTTGGGTATGGGCCTGCTCCCACACCCAGCACCGGGCCTCTCGATGATGCCATGCCCATCCCTCCGGTTCTCCGGGGGGTTCCAGTGCATATGTTTTGGCGATTTCGCCGGGGTTAGTCAGTTTCAAGTCACAGCCACTTCCGCAACCCTACTTATCTCCCGGGCCAACGTAAAGGCCAACCCCTTCCGAGAGACAGTGCTAATTAAAAAGAATGATACTTAATGTATATCATTAAAAATATGCCAATGTACCTATTGTAAACTCTATGCAACTTCAAAATTTGCTTTAAAAAACAATTCTACCTCGTAACTTGCGATTAGTCATCATTTATCGGTAACTGTGTTTGATAACTTTTTAAAAAAATACAAATAACACACGAAAGTAAAGCAAGCACTACAATACTAATGCAATATTTGATCATAATAATCTCTTAAAACGTGATTTATTTCGAAGTTTTGAAATATAATAGCTATTGAGCTCACAAAATTATAGAATCTCGGCAACACACACATCCAAGCACTTTAAAAAAAATCAATTCGAGTTAGATCCGAATTATTATTTGAAGCTCCTAGTCTGTAAAAATGTACAAACCTGCTCCCTAGACCATTTTAAAATGGCATAGTCATTATAGTCTCTATGACTTATTTTTACGTGTGGACAATTTGTTCTTGGTAAGATTGCTAATTTATTCATGGGCAAAGTTGATTATGGATGATGTAATTAAGAAATTTAAAAGATTCTTGCAATATCTTAATATCGGCTTTCTACTTTAATAATTTTCTTTCAGTAACTTGGTGTGTAGTCGGCAAAGAATTTTTGACCGTGTTATTGTTCTTCTTTTGTTATTATTCGCGCCCAGTGAGTGCCAGTGACAAGAAAAAAGATATATTGTGGGTGGAAGTGATTTTAAAAAAAATGTAATATACATTTTTGAAATAAATTAGTTTTCTTGTCGGTTTGCTCATGCAGGTCAATCTCGTAAGTGAAAATGTATCCACTTACCGTTGTTCAATTTTTGAACATTTATATTTGTACTGTAGGGCCGGCTTTAGGCATAGGCAAACTAGGCAGCCGCCTAGGGCCTCCGATTATTTTCATCATTAGTGGGGGCATCGCACAAGAATCTATTCATTTTTATTATTTTATTTTTCTATTACATTTTGGACCACCAAATTCACTTCACCCAGGGCCGCCAATTCCATTGGGCCGGCCCTGTGTACTGCGACAGTAGAGTTTTTTGAAAATAGTATTTTTTTAAAGTTAGATTATGCCTAGCTTTAAACCACTTGCATTTTAATTACATTCACGATAGGATTTTCACGCTGATTGGAAAATAAAACATTTCTTTGAAGCTATTTTTCGAAGTGTTCAGCAATGATTCCGTGTTTCCAGTTTCACATCACCAATCTGCCAGAAATCTTTTAACTAGCTGAAACTGAATTATCTCATATGAAATTTTACAATTCAGGTCAAAGTAGAAACATAATTTTCGTGAGCTCTAACAGTAAGACAAGGCACTTCGAAGCATTTCGCTAAGCAAGACGGACAGGCATTTAAAAAAAAACAACAAATTTTCAAATCGCGCCTGATCCTAAATTAAAGACAGTATTCCAGAAACTAACTATGACGAATGTTGTTGAAACTTAAATGGCAAGATATAACCCACCTACAATACTAAGAAGTAAGACTAAAATATTTGTGTAAAATTTTTCAAAGACCACGAGCAGTGTTGTATCTCAAAACTGTAGCTACCCGTTGTATCGTGTACAATTAAATTTAAAACAAACAAACAACTAAGTGTAAAGGTAGATTTTTAAAGTGTGGACAGTTGAAGAATCTATCAGACACCTGGTTCGTTTTGAGTGGTATAAAAAAAATATGAGAAAAGTAACCAAAATGAAAAAAAAATTAAAGGACTTAGTGAAGCACTCATTTATTTCCATTCATTTATCTAAAGAGAGCAAATGTTATATGTCCGCTGAAAGAAAACTGACGTGAACAGTTATCATTAGCACAAAAAAACGTCAAAGAAATGAAAGACTCTTACTCTTAAGAAATTGGTTAATGTCATGAAGTGCACTCTGGCTTTTTTAAAAAGTTAAACACGCTGCAAAGATCATTTAACTATCATTTTGTCGGCAAGACTTTATTTTCTGACCTTTTTCAGTTTTAAAACCATTGTCTTAAAAGTATTAAAGATATTATTATTTTCATAAAATTGTTGATGACATTTTTACGGTACTCAAATATTGTTTCGTGAGGGAGGTGCGACCAAAGGGGTGTAGAGCTCCCTGGAGGTACTAGTGAGGGAGGTGCGACCAAAGGGGTGTAGAGCTCCCCGGAGGTACTAGTGAGGGAGGTGCGACCAAAGGGGTGTAGAGCTCCCCGGAGGTACTAGTGAGGGAGGTGCGACCAAAGGGGTGTAGAGCTCCCCGGAGGCACTAACACTGGCTACTCCCGTGGTCGTGTCCCAATATTGAGTCAATATGGGGAGACCCTAACACTGGCTACTCCCGTGGTCGTGTCCCAATATTGAGTCAATATGGGGAGACCCTAACACTGGCTACTCCCGTGGTCGTGTCCCAATATTGAGTCAATATGGGGAGACCCTAACACTGGCTACTCCCATGGTCGTGTCCCAATGTTCAGTCGATATGGGGAGACCCTAACACTGGTTACTAAGTGCCTGTGTCCTAATGTTGTGTCAATATGGGGAAGTACTAACACTGGCTACTCCTTTGGTCGTGTCCTAAAGTTGTGTCAATATGGGGAGACGTTAACACTGTCTACTCATTTGGTCGTATCCTTATGCTGTGTCAATATGGAGAGGTACTGACACTGACTACTAAGTGCTGGTATCCTAATGTTGTGTCGATATATGGGAGGTAATTTCACTGGCTAGTCCTATGATCGTGTCCTAATTTCAAGTCAATATGGGGAGTTCCTAACACTGGCTACCAAGTGCTTGAGTCTTAATGTGTCAATATTGGGAGGCACTAACTCTGGCTACTCCTATGGTCATGTCCTAAAGTTTTCTAAAGTTGGGAAACCTGCAGCTGAATCATTAATAGAGGAATGAGTGTAGTTGTAATATTTTAGATATGCATATATTTAAAAAAAATATTTTTATGTTGTTAACATTATATATATATATATATATATATATATATATATATATATATATATATATATATATATATATATATATATATATAAAAGAATGATTGGTAAAGTTAGACTCACTCTCCTTTTGAGAGAGGATCTCACAGGATTTGCTATTGAAATTAACATAATTATATATACGTGTCAAAATATATAATCTACTCTTTCATGCAAATATCTTTTAACAGGTGAAAAATTCGACAAAAAAAGATTTTATTTGTAACATTCTCACAAGTGTAAAACTGCCGCTACCTCTAAACCTTTTATTTAACGTGAAAGGAAGGTCCTCTGTTAGGTCGGACTCGCCCCAACAGCGAAAGGATTTTATCTACTCGGAATGTTACGACACAGAATGGGAATCACCAGAGGTAAGTAAATTATATTAAAACTAGTGTATCACCCGTAAAAAATGACGGATGTTTTCAAAATAAATATATTTTAAGCTGAAATCTAGTATTTTTGAAAAAAAATACACATCAGAATAAAAAAATAATATAATACAGAGCTTTCTTTATTTTATTAATTTTTTATTTCATTCATTTGTTTACAAATTTAACAATTTTATGCGGACGTTTGAAAAGAGTTAGTTTTGGTGCAGTAATTTGCTGCTTTCTAAAATTAGTAACGGGACCAACGGACGAACATACATAGCAAATTATGTATATATATACTGCCAGGTGTCACGAAATAGAGTCTCCCACAAAATAAACTCTCCCCCAGAGATTTTATTTTAAAACAATATCTCCGGGGGATACAATGTTTTAAAATAAAGTCTCCATTATTAAAATAGAATCGCCCCTTAATTATATAAAATTAGGAATCAGGGTTTTATAGAGCTTTATGTCTCCTAATATATATAATATTTGTACTGCATGCCTTTTGTGCATGATTACTCAACTTTCCACAAACATGAGTTTAGCCAGAGGCGTAAAGAGGCGAGGACAAAGGTTGAGCCTGCGCCGAGTGGGGTGGCTAATTCCTCTGTGTTAATTCAAAAACAACTGGACTGAAAACGAAAATACTGAAATAGTACCAGAAGCTCCATTAATACCACCAACATCTCTCTTTACACAACTAACAACTACATTTATAGACCCAAAGACTGCCTTTATACACCCAACATCTGCCTTTATACACCAGACATAAGTCTTTATACACCCAACTGGGTTTATACACCCAACTGCCATTATACACCCAACTGCCCTGCCCTTATGCACCCAACAACTTCCTTTATACACCAAACAACTACCTGTATACACACAATATCTGCCTCTATACACCCAACAACTGATTATACACACACATCTGCCTTTATACACAACTGCCTTTATACATACAACTGCCTATATACACCCAACAACTGCCTGGTGTCAAACCTTCTCACTCTCCTCGAACCTCTCCAGCTGTGCCGCTGCCAATATCGCATTCAACACTTGTGTCTTTTGCAATAATAATTCTGATTTATTCTTGTGTTTTTAGAGATGACTTTGTCTTGCACTGAATGGGTTATGCGGGAGAATTTATTAGGGGGAAAAGACTTTATTATACAGATAGAGGAGATTTTATTTTAAATCTCAAGGAAAATACCCATCCCCCCCCCCGGAGAGTTTATTTCAAAATAAATCCGCCGGGGGAGACTCTGTATGAGGGAGGATTTATTTACGGACACCAACATTAACCCACTCTTGACCCATGAGAGATTCCAAGCGAATCAGGTTGGTCTTGGTGTGCTTTGTTAAGACAGATAGTTTCTAAAAATAGTTTATCCGGAAGAACTTTTTTATGGGGATGTTTTGTGTAACGCTTCGGAAATTAACGATTAATTAATTGATTAATCGTTAATAACTTTAATCGATTAAAATTAATTTGATCGATTAAAATTCGATTACAATTTAAGAAAATCTTTCTAATAATCTTTTCCCCAATTTATTAATAAATTATATTTTTTGTTACTTACATACTTTTCTCTCGTATTATTATTATTATTATTTATTTAGACATCCATATGTAAATAAAAAGGT
Source organism: Ampullaceana balthica (assembly GCA_944989445.1). Taxonomy (NCBI): domain Eukaryota; kingdom Metazoa; phylum Mollusca; class Gastropoda; family Lymnaeidae; genus Ampullaceana; species Ampullaceana balthica. The sequence goes on along the minus strand of CALYLW010000551.1, from coordinate 700,687 downwards.
TTTTCTTCCTTATTTCTTGCATAGTAGAATGAATTTGCTGTGTTACGTCACAAAATTTGGGAGTCATGGAACAAACGCGACTTTACCGATTTTGCGAAATAATGAATCGCAACTTAACGGGATCTATACATGCGTTATAAAAATATAATTATTCAAAATGAATAGATTAATCGATTAAATCTTTTCCCGATTAATCAAACAGTTTTTTAAAAATCAGTACCAGCCCTAGTTTTTTGGTGTTGTTAGATGTACACTGTCAGGGAAATATTATAGGTTAATGGGGTTTTCCCGATATGTGAACGCTAATGCTTGTCTGTTGCGTGGTGCGCATTATATTGACACGGTGTTTAGTATGACGTAATGTGAGGGGATATGAGGTGATAGAGTAAATGATGAGATAGTTACGGTTTGTTGTTGATAGCGAGCAGAGGTTTGATGGTGTTGTTTGTGGAAGGACTTTTTTTAAAGAGTTGGAGCAGATTAAACATATAGATTGTTCTGATGGTTTTTGACTTGTTTGAGATTAGCCTGTCATTGCTGGTCATACAAATACACAGAACTTAACATACATATAAAAAGGAAGAAAGAAACGTATGCACACTTACTTTAAAATATGCTTGAAGTAAATTATCAAGTTTCAACAAAATTACTAACCTAATTTTACTGTTAACTGTCAATGACACCAGGTAATTCGTTTAAAAAGGAAACAAAATAATGTTTTCTTTAAATTAAACCAAAACATTTTTTGTTGTTGTTTTATAATTCATAGAACAAGTGCCTTAACCTTCAGTGCAGTCCTGGGAAAACTCTGAGAGACAAAAAGTGTGTAACAGCTTTTAATAATGTGGCCCAACTTCAATACAGCACAAGGTTCATGATGTTTGTGAGAACTTCTATCGCCGACGTGAACCAATTGGATATTTCAAATGTTACGGACAATTTTATTTCCGAAGTATGTTCCATTTGATATATGTAATGAAATATTAATTTTTCAGCATTATAAAAGCTGTTTAGAAAAGTAAATACAATCATGATCATTTTTAAGCACTAAATACAATTTATTTCGGTTTAGCTAAAACTGAGTTTACAATAGCCAATAGATGCCAAATATTCTTAAAAGTATGATCACAAGATTTTTGTCAAACATTTGTCAACTCTTAAATATTTGAATGAAAAGTTTAAAATGGAATGAATGCAAGCGTTTTAAAGACTTGAACAAAATTAAATTATCATTTTAAAAACATACAAATAAAAGAGAATATATTTATGAATATAAAATGTGAAAATCCATATATGTTGTGTGACGTCTACGTTCGGTTCATCATGAATATGAATGTAAAAAGTGTTTGGCATAAATAGTATCGCAGTTTAAGTTTTTGCGTGTATTATTAAATAAGAAATAAATGATTTTATGTTATACAGGTTCAAAACATTATCAAGGAGCTGAGTGTATTTCATTCCATGAACATAAGACATTTTGTTGAAATATCTACAGACGAAGGAGATAATTCTGGCGTAACCAGCATTTTGTTATGGGTTAAATGCGAGATTACCGCCCTTTCATTTGTGGAAAGGGACAATTATGAGAAGAGATTGATAACTAGCATCATTGACAACCGTGTTTCGTTACAAACAAAAATTGGAAGAAACATAAGTTTGGAAACGCTGCTTGCGCCAAAAACATTTAGCATCACGAATTACATTGATGCGATCAAGCAAAAAAATAACACAACAATTTCAAAGAAATTCAATTTTCGTTCAAAGCGTCGCATTTCAAGTCAATGTAAATACGACATTGAAAAGTTCATTGTGGTTACAAAACTCCTGTTCTGTAGTTACATTTCCTTCACACCATCTCTTTACAACATAACAATGGACTATACAACACTACCACCTGAGATAACGATCAGTGTAGATTTGAACGTTACAAAAGTGAACATTTCTACCATCACAGACCTGAACAAGATTGAAATAGATGAAGATGGGAATCTCAATGTCTGTCATGAAGTCCTCGATACAAACTTAAAACAGATGGAAGAAATGTTGAAACAAGCAATTATTGATGAAAGTCTCGACTTAAATCTTGCCCAGTACATTGTGACCATGACATGTCTTGGTTGTTCTATGATGTGCCTCATTTTAACTATATTCACCTACTTGTGGTTACAAGTTCTACAAAATACAGCTGGAAAAAATAACATCTTCTTGTGTCTTAGTCTACTGTTGGCACAAATATCTCTGATCATTGCATCGCACAAGTAAGTGAACTTTGACAAATTTCTAATTTATATAGTAATTATCATTTATCGTTTTGTAAAATTCAATTTAATAAAGATCTATGCCTTTCGGAAGGTTTAGAAATCTTTCAAATGTAAATTTGTTTGGGCTCTATAGATGTAAAAATATCGTTAAAGAAGTCCTCCACATTGTTAAAATATATTTAAACATTAGTAATTAAATGGCTTCTTTTTAAAAGGAACTTGGTAGTACAAGTAAAATAGCAAAACTTGGTAGTACAAGTAAAATAGCAAAACTTGGTAGTACAAGTAAAATAGCAAAACTTGGTAGTACAAGTAAAATAGCAAAACTTGGTAGTACAAGTAAAATAGCAAAACTTGGTAGTACAAGTAAAATAGCAAAACTTGGTAGTACAAGTAAAATAGCAAAACTTGGTAGTACAAGTAAAATAGCAAAACTTGGTGGTACAAGTAAAATAGCAAAACTTGGTAGTACAAGTAAAATAGCAAAACTTGGTAGTACAAGTAAAATAGCAAAACTTGGTAGTACAGGTAAAATAGCAAAACTTCGAATAAATTAAAGGAACCAATTCATTAAAATTGTCATTAAAATATGAATGAAAATTTTACTTTTGTGAATAAAAAAAACACGATCTATCCAGTTTCTTAACAATGTTTATTCTTCCTTTTAATAATATTTGCACTTTGCTTAAATTCTTTTGACCATATCTGCTGAAAACTTTGTTTGGTACAGATAGTGATTTTCCACAAGTTCCTACTTTCTGAAGAGTAGAGTATTAGCTCGATGGTATTATTATTTCTTTGAATTTATTTAAAATAAAATTACTTATGAATTGTTCAAGAGTGAAACATCTAGAAAACAATTTAGATTTTTAAAAAAAAACGTTAAAAATATATGAATTTATGACAAATAATTATGCCTTTTTAAATACCTTATATTAACTTCACCGCCGTCTCTCTCTGTCTGTCGTCATCTCTGTCTTGGGTGGGCGAAAAAACAAAAGTAAAAAAATGACCCACTTCCCGTGATCCGATCGAGCTGAAATTTGGCACACGGACCCGTCTCACCTAACAATGCATCGTATCAAAATTTCAGATCGATCGAACGTACCGTAATTAAATTAATGCATTTTTAGTTTATCCTAATATAACGTATGTAATTCAAATTCACCGTTTGTTATTGTTTTTTTTTCCACGTGAGAGTTTGAGTTGACGCTTTGACGTCGACCCATCGAAGTACCAGCGTGCTTTTGTTTACATTTTACGTGTCATGCTGAACTCGGTCCCCCCCCCTAGGGTTATGAAGCAAAGTTGAGTTAAGACAGATTCAGTCTGTAAATGCTTGTCGCGTTTGAAAATAATCAATACTGTTAGTTATGACTCATATATAAGGGATTTATTGTCAAAAGCTTTGTTTTTAAATCCCTTATATTAACTTCGCGGCCATCTCTGTCTGTCGTCATCTCATCATATAATGGGCGGGCGGGCGGAAAAACAAAAGTAAACAATGACACATTTCCCGTGACGCTTTCGAGCTGAAATTTTGCACATAGACTCGTGTCACCTAGCAATACATTTTATCAAAATTTCAGATCGATCGAACGTACCGTAATTAAATTAATGCATTTTTAGTTTATCCATATATGAGGTATGTAATTCAAATTCACGGTTTGTTATTGTTTTTTTCCCACGTGAAAGTTTGAGTTGACGCATTGAGGCGACCCATCGAAGCGACGGGGTGCTTTTGTTTACATTTTACGTGTCACGCTGAGCTCGGTCAAGCGAATCGGTGACCAGACTTTTCCCCTCTCCCCCTCCCACCCACCCCTCCCCCCCTAGGGTTATGAAGCAAACTTGAGTTAAGACAGATTCAGTCTGTAAATGTCTGAAAATAATCAATACTGTTAGTTATGTCTCATATATAAGGGATTTATAGTCAAAAACTTTGTTTTTACGGGTTTGTTTTATTACGGGTTGTTTAATTAAATCCCTCATATTAACTTCGAAATCTTGTCTGTCGTCATCTATTCCTATGTCGGGCGGAAAAAGAAAAGTAAAAAATGACCCACTTCCCAGTGATTCGATCGAGCTGAAATTTGGCACACGGACCCGTCTCACCTAACAATGCATCGTATCAAAATTTCAGATCGATCGAACGTACCGTAATTAAATTAATGCATTTTTAGTTTATCCTTATATAACGTATGTAATTCAAATTCACGGTTTGTTATTGTTTTTTTTGCCACGTGAGAGTTTGAGTTGACGCGTTGACGCGACCCATCGAAAGTACCGGCGTGCTTTTGTTTACATTTTACGTGTCACGCTGAGCTCGGTCAAGCGATCGGTGACCAGACTTTTCCCCTCTCCCCCACAGGGTTATGAAGCAAAGTTGAGTTAAGACAGATTCAGTTTGTCGCGTTTGAAAATAATCAATACTGTTAGGTTTTGTCTCATATATAAGGGATTTATAGTCAAAAACTGTGTTTTTACGGGTTTGTTTTATTAACAAGTAAACTGTCCAAAGACATTTCTTTGTGCGACTCTTCAAAATTTGACGAAAATGTTTTGTAACCGTTTCGTTGACATTCTCGACACTCACACTCGAAAACAATACGCTAACAGACCGAGTGCTTAACACAGAATAATAAATCGTGGCTGAAGTGCCTGCTCACAAATGAATTTCCAGGGAAAAGAGATGTTCCCTTTCTGAGTTACTCGTTATGCGAATCTTCGCTCGTTAAGGTAGCAATTTAAAAAAAACATAATTTGCTCGTTATGCGAATTTCTCGTTATGAGAGGTGCTCGTTATGAGAGGTTTGACTATATATATATATATATATATATATATATATATATATATATATATATATATATATATAAAGCAGGAAAAAAACTTATTTAAAATCAAAGAACAGATCCATTCTATAGGAATCTACTGGTATTAAAAAACATTCTACAGTTTTTTTAAATTCCTTAAAATCTCATTCAAGATATATTATATATTAAAAATATATATCGTTAAAGAGGATTACGGAAAAGCTATACGTGAGTATTTGAAAATATTTGTTATGACTTTCATGTTGCTTAAATAGATGTGTATTATGTGATATTAAATTCAATCGTCATCTACAGACCCAGACCTCGTGTCCTGTGCCAGATGACTGGGATCATGACCCACTTCCTATGGCTGTGGATGTTTTCATGGACCTTCATCTGTAGCTTTCACATGTTCAACGTGTTCAAGTCGTCTGCTAGAAGTCAGTCAAGCACAGAAAGGAACGAAAGAAAAAAAATAATGATTCGAGTTTTGTATTCTCTCATTGGTCCGTCGGTTATCGTCATCTCTGTTATAGTGACGTCAGTAATATCATCAGATGGTGAAAACATTGGGTACGGTCGTGACGTATGTTACCTGGACACGGAGCTGGCTGTTGGTAATATGTCAGCAAAGTCTTTAAAATAAAGTACTTGCGTAGGCTTTTTCATTGTTTTTATTCTGCCCCCTCCCTCTTTTTATAGAAGGTGTAATAAATGGCGCCGAGGGAAGGATACTCAAGAGGCTTATGGCTGTGGCAGGGGAGGCGGAGGGAGGGGGGCTTTAGGGTATCCTTCATCTAGTAAATCTAGCGACAGCGTGGACACCATCAAACTATAATTATAGTACACGATTGCCAGCGATTGCACAATTGCAATGATATTTTGTTTTCCTGGTGGTAAAATAAATAAACCATAATTATTTAAGGACAAAGACAACATTGGTCTTGTTTCACGCAAAGGAATGTTTAATCTAAAAAAGTGTATTTTTTGGTGACAGTATTTTTCCCTCGAAAAATATTTTTAGAGACGAGTGCAGAAATGGTAAATAAAATCCTTTATTTGTATAGCATTGGTCTTCATTCGCAGTCTTGGGTTTCTAAATTTGGTTACAGTCTACATTTTTTCCCTTCCAAACCTTATCCTTTTGTTTCCATGTAATTTTCATCAATATGTGAAAATGTTCTTCATACAATCAAAATTAAGGGTTTGACGAAGAAGTCGGCCAATAAAACTATTTTAACAATTTCTTATTGTATTGTTTTCTCAATTTTATTTTTTTCATCAATGCATTAAATTTTAAGATGTCCTGTAAAATCTTTCTCCTTAGGTCTAGCTATGATAGGCCCTCTTGCTGTAAGTGTGGTTTGCAATGTTTCGTTTTTCATCGTAACGGTTAACACCATCAATAACGTTCACAAACTGCAATCGACGCTACTTTGTAAAAGAGAAAATCAGAAGAAGTTGTTGATCTATGTCAAGCTTTCATCCATGACGGGGGTGTTCTGGACATTAGCCATTGTGGCAGAAACTACGGACGTTGAAGCCTTGAGGTAACATACGTACACTGTAAACAAGGTATTGAGGAAACCTCTTCTGAAAGTATATATTATATGGTACAAAATTAATTAAGAGAGCTTCAATTAATTTCCTTGAACCCGTTTAGGGTTTTTAAATAACTGATAAGTTTTATATTTAAAATTATACCGATTGTTTAAAATGTTAATTAGTATTGGACTTTAAAAAAAAATTGAAACGTAAAAGCAAAGAAATATACAAAAATAAAAATTTCATTTTATTTTCAGATTTATTTCTATCATTCTAAACGGATGCCAAGGTGGTTTTATCTTTCTGTCGTACATCTGTAACAAGAGGGTTTTACGTCTGCTACAGGGCAAATCGTCTAAGCAAAACCACGTGACTGACCTTCGAAGCACATCACAGCCAAGCAGAACTTTAACCACAAACAATACAATACCAACAAGACTTGACCACGGTGTGGCTAGTAATTGAGGTGCGCATAAGCAAGTAAAACAAAACACAATTAAAACGTGAATAAAAGTCATTAGGGATCATGCTTTTTAAATCCTTTATATTAACTCGTGGTGTCTACGGCCGCCCTTGATTGCTTGTTTGCTTGCTTGTCGCCAAAACTTTGGATCGATTTTTAACCCACTTGCTCGTAAGCTAGCGAGCTGAAATTTTGCAGGCAGTTTTGTACCGATGATAAAAACAATGTATCAAAATTTCAGATCGATCGCATGTACTGTAATTAAATTATTGAATTTTTAGATTATTTTATTTATTCCTATGTATCATGCTATTTTTTGAGATAGAGCGTCGCGGTGCGTATTATATTGAACAACCTTTCTGACGCGCAATGAGGTGCGTATTTTATTGACAACTCTTTTTATAAACGTATTCCTGATCAGTGCGCATTATATTAAACATGTTTTACGACACAACTACAATTTTGTATTTCTGGATGGTCTGGCGCTGCGTATTATAATCAACATTCTTTTAGTTTCGTCTTGTACATAAAGGATTTATAGTGAAAAACTTGGTTTGTTTACGTTTTAAAAAAAAATAATTAAATCCTTTATATTAACTCGTGGTGTCTGCTTGCGCCCTTGATTGCTTGCTTGCTTGCTTGTCGCTAAAACTTTGGATCGATTTTTAATCCACTTCCTCGTAAGCTAGCGAGCTGAAATTTTGCAGGCAGTTGGTACCGATGATATAAACAATGTATCAACATTTCAACTCGATCACATGTACCGTAATGGAATTATTGATTTTTTAGATTATTTTCTTTATTCCTATGTATCATGTTATTTTTTAAGAGTGTAAGGGTGCGCATTATATTGAACGACCTTTCTGTCGCGCAATAAGGTGCGTATTTTACTGACAACACTCTTTATAAATATATTCCTGATCGATGCGCATTATATTAAACATGTTTTACGACACAACTACAATTTTGTATTTTTGGATGGTCTTGCGCTGCGTATTATAATGAACATTCTTTTAGTTACGTCTCATACATAAAGGATTTATAGTCAAAAACTTGGTTTTTTACGTTTTTTTTAAAAATTAAAAATAATTACATAATCATATTTTGTTGTCAAATCCAATATGGCGCCCTCTTTCATTGAGCTCGTGGAATAACAAAAATAATATGGACACTTTAGTCATTTGTTCCCAATAGATAAATTATGATAATTCTCTTTGAATCATTTAATTATTATAAATGGGGCTGTAAAGGGCGGGGTAAGTTGTGATATCCTAATAATATGATATGAAGCGTCATTTTACAATAAATAACACGAGATGGAAACTACTTCCTTACCCCAGGATGGGTCTAAACCTGGTTACGCCACTGAATAGAATCACCCAGCTTATAAATATTATTGTATAATATTTTACCTTACAAATTAACACTTATTTCATATTTAAAAACTCTTTTTTCAAAAATAGCAATTTCAATACCCAATCTAGGCAGTTTTGAGACAATTTAATACGTAATTCCCATAGATCTGTTGTAAAGTGCCGGCAAAATGATATGAACGCCCAAAATAAACTTGATTTTTGTTTTCATTCTCAAAGCAATGTTTATTTAAATCAACGTATTAATTTTTAAAAAGGAATATACTTCTTATATTTAGATCAACGTTTATAAAAGAAATAAACATATTTGACTTATTCCTCTTTAGTGTATGCTCATTTGATTCTTTTTAAAATTAAAATAATTGTTTAAAGATTAAAAAAATATATATGAGTTAACGAGGAGGCTAAGTATTTTAATATGTATTCAACTTTTTAAAAATCTCAGCGTCTACATATTTTATATTGTGTATCAAATTTTATGTACTTCGGATTCTGTTTAGGCCAAAATATTATTCCTTTTAAATTAATCATAATTATGATTCACCTGCCATTCGGTTTTATATCGTTCAGTTGCAACATATTTTTAATCTTTTCATGTTTTTAAAATATGTGTTTCATTTATAATATTTACATATATATACATAATTTCCGTGTATTAATGTTTTTGAGTTTTGTGTTTTTTGTGTAATACAATTTTTGTATCAGTATTTATATCGTTATATGGTGTTAAATATTTTGCGATTAATGTTAGATTGAGGAGGCATTTTGTATATATATATTCGTCTCATTTGTCAATTTATGTTTTTTTCTAACATGTTTATTTATTCTCAACTCCATTTCGGTATAATTTTAATAAAACAAAACTGAAAATAAATAATTTTTAACTGAAATTAATACATGTATTCTTCATTGTTTTTTTAACAGACATTTCATTGTAATACACTTCTCTGTGATTACTTAGCCTAAAACAAACATGTGACCTTCCCTATAATTTAAAGGCTAGTTTTCAAATACTTCTGTTCTAAATAAATATAACTATTCAGGATAATTAGTTAGATATTACACATTTAGCAACATTTGAATTCATCAAATTGCAACAGCTCGTTTATTAATAGATTATTTCAATTTTTTCGATTGGTATGCTTGTGATTAAGTTAAACGATATTTTACTTGGTCTTACAACATACTCGATTTATATGTTATATTATCTGTACGAGACACAGATGTTTTAAAAAGTTATATATCAACTATTGTAATTTGTATTGACATATTTTTCTCTACATTTAAACAACTTTTTATTTTGCACTTCAAAATAATGTTTAGGTGTAATTGTGTTAAATAAAAACCTGTGACATGAAGATAAAACTCTGTTTTCTTAACATTTCTTAGCACTTTAAATTTAGCAATTATCATTTGAAAAATACCTAAGCATTTAAAAATTTATGTCTTCTTTAAAGTCTGTCAAACATGTTTTAAAATAATAAATAAAATATTAATGTATCTGCCTTTAATGAAGATAAATAGGACATGCGATTGTTTTGGGACAATTGCTTTAATAGATAGCCACAAACGAAAAGATGAAATGAAAAGAAGGAAAAGAACTTACTGGGACTTTCCAGGAAGAAATTAGATTATTTATAGCAGGGGCGTCCAAACTTTTTGCATGGCGGGCCACATTCCTTGAAAATAAAGATATTCGCGGGCCGGAATAAAATAATAAACAAAAATAACATAGGTTGAGAAGTTTTAACTGCAAAATATTAATGTGAAGGGTGAAGCTGAGATCTTGAATGCAGTAAATGGATGAGGTCAGGCTCAATGCCACTGGTTTTGATACGTATGATATTACGCAGATGAGTGATGAGAGTCACTTATTTTCGTCCTCACACCGTTCCTGTTAAAATTCATAACTGAAAATGTCTGCTCACACAAGCATGGCGAGCCAAAAAAGCTGAGCATTTTCTTTTCAAATGTTCCCGGGTAGAAGGAGTGTGTAGCGTGCGGAGTGATAACGTGAGGACGAAGGAACAAAGCGCAATTCTAACTGTTCATGTATCGTAGAGAGACGGACTATGCGAGGCTGATTTGTGAAGGATTTGGTTTTTGAAGTTGTAAATAAACAGACATCTGTTATGATTCTTTGTAACTATGATCATATCCTGATCATTGAATTAAAATATTGAACAGCAGCGATGGAATGTTCCTAGATACCTCTGATTGCAAGTAGTTTCTGCCTTGTGTTACCTTATCCAGTAAAAGCTCTATCGGAGCTGTTGACATTTTGTTGGCAAAGAGGGGGGGATAGTGATTAGAATCACCCCTGGACGACAGATCCGCAACAACAGATGAATTTTAAAAAAATTGAATTCAGTTAAATTATTAAGTTCTCAATTTATGTAAAAGACATAATTCGTAACATCTGCTTTAGTTTTTTAAAATAAGGTGCATTTTGTTTAAATTTACTCATATGAAACAATATTAAAATAAATAGATCAATGGCAAAAAGAATGTTTAGAATTCCATTTATGTTAATGAGTAAAATCACGAAGTGTGTTGAATTATTTAACTACCTCCATTGTATGAGCTTGTTGGTTACAAGATTCGCTCATTCTGGGGTTAGAGCATTTACCTGACGCCATCATAACACTGTAGAGCAGTGTTATAATTAGGGGGGTAACACTTATACACTAATATATTAAATGTAGGTTGTTACATGGTCTACAAGATTAGCCGCGCATATTAAACACGTTTACACGCAAATGGCTGGTAGTAGCTTTGTCTAGAAATATGCCTAGGTTTATTATGATACCGCTATCACTTAGTTGCCGTCCATTAACGACGTTACGAGATTTTGGCCAATTTTAACCACCCACTCCCCCCCCCTCCTCGTCACACTTCGTCATAAAAACTTAGACTACACCCTCCAATATAACATCAAAAAGCTTTGACACCCGCCCCCCCCCAAAAAAAAAGACGTATTTTCTAATTGAATATTAGCATGTTACAATTTATATTTTTGTCATTTAAATATGTACTTGGTGTAAGTATGCACTCTTACATCATAACAGGCGTGAAGCCTTTGAAAACGTCATTAAATAAATTGCAAGCAATCAAATATGTAGGTGTAACTTTTATTTAAAGTTGCACGTTTTTGATGTGACGTCACATTTCTTAAACACCCGCTCACCCTCGTCACACATCGTCAAAATGCGTCATTTACGGCCGGTCCCAATATACAAAAGAATACGGCAAACCATTGTCTACAAAGTCAGTTATTTTTATGAAGACATTATTTTACTGATTTAATCAATTAGTAAGTAGGTTTGTTAAAAGAATTTCAGATGCCATTCCCTACTTCATTATATTCAGGGTTCGAATCTCCGTGAAGGCAGGGATTCGTTACCGGGCCAAGGGTGTCCCTGGGTCCACCCAGCTCCGAATGGGTGCCTGACACTATTTGGGGAAAAAAAAGGCAGCAGGGGACAGCGTGGTACCTCATAGTCGTAAACTGTGAACGCTGCGTCACTTGCCAATGCATACTTCACAGAACGTACCAAGCAATAATCTTCGGTATAGATAAAGCGTCTGTATAGATATAGCGTCTTCATAAATAAAGCGTCGGCATAGATAAACCGTCTGTTTGGATAACGCGTATGTATAGATAAAGCGTTTGTATAGATAAGATAAGATGATTAGAATCCGTACTCATTGAATAGGACATAAAAAGTCCAATTTGTAATATGATTTATATAAGAAAATGTTTTTTAATTGAATAATTCAAATATGATTGAAATCAATACTTTAAAAAATATAATTGCTATGTGCACAGACACAATATCTATAAAATTCAACAGACATTAAACTTTGATTAGCGTCGCTTAGAATTCAAGTAAAGATCTTGAGAGAACATGTTAACATGCGAATAATTATCATATGGCATAGGACTGCGACAAAGCTTTTAAATAAAATACAAAATATACTTTTTTCAACATATAGTTGCAAATTTATTCTTATACATTAAAGTCTAGGGCATATGATATAATGTCTGGATTCCTTGCTTTTAACGGTATCAAAACCTTGCAATTCAATGTGTATCATTTAAACTAATAAACTCTATCCCCCCCCCCTTTAGACTTCAATAGTCCCATAAATATGATCTGGTTCAATAACAAAATATCCGATTCGTCCTGAAATAAGGTCATGCAGATACTGGAAACAGATATGGATGTCTTGGAGAGTAATCATAGCACACGTTTTGGGTAATAACTGTACAGTTGTCTAAAGTGTAAATATTGTAAGTGTAAAGAAATATCACGGGTATTACGACTTATATATAGGATCCAGCTTCAGAAATTGCGTGTTGTGTCGAAAAAACACACTTAAAACTAAACCATACTGTGACAAGTTGTTACAATCTCCATTTGAGCATTTTTAGACAGATTGATTGAATTATTCATCTAAAAAAACTTATTTTTAAGGTAGATGATTTGGTTCACTAAATAGTTGTATTCTTTGAAACTGTATAACCTTTCTAAAAAAATAACTTTAATCATCCAGATTTGAAATCTGATATATACTTAGCTTATGTTATATATAACGAAATAATATAATTGCATGCGCTAAAAAGCTACCATGAAAAAAGAAGATTCACTTATAAATTCTAATTTAGTAAAATAAATAAAAAAGTAAAAAACCAATTTTTTTACTATAAACTATAAATCCTTTATGGACGAGACATAACTAAAAGAATGATTATTATAATATGCAGCACAAGACTATCTGAAAATACAAAATGGTACTTATGTGTAGTAAAACATGTTTAATTTAATGCGCACCGATCAGAAATATGTTTATAAAAAGTTTTGTCAATAAAATACGCACCTTTTAATGCGACAGAAAGGTTTTTCAACATAGTACGCACCGCGACACTCTTTCTAAAAAAAAACAAAACATGATACATAGAGATAAATAAAATTATCTAAAAATTCAATAATTTAATTACAGTACCTGCGATCGATCTGAAATTTTGATACGTCGTTTTTATTATCGGTACAAAACTGCCTGCAAAATTTCAGCTCTCTAGCTTACGAGGAAGTGGGTTAAAAATCGGTCCATAGTTTTTTCGACAAGCAAGCAAGGGCTCAAACCGGCACCACGAGTTAATATAAAGGTAAAACCACTATCTGCCAATATGTGCTTCGTAACTACTTGAAGCAAAGATCACGAGAAGGCCGATAATGTGACTTAAATTTAAATAAATGAAGTGAAAGTTTCACTCAGCAATTTATTATTTATTATTATTTTTTTTTGGTGAGAAATGTTTTTTTTTCATGTTAAGATTCATATGAGAAAAAAAATGAGTCCGTGCACATAGGAGTTACTAAACTGTAGCAGACCTTTTCTGTCACAACAGTTAGTCTATACCAGTGATGGCAAACCTATGGCACACGTGCCACAGTCGGCACGCAGAGTCTCATCAGCCGGACTAAAATATTACTTCCTTAATCAAACAAGCTAAGCTAACACCCTATCTTCGGGTTTCATTGGGGTGTTGGCTCTTCGCCATAAATAAGTGGGTTTTGGTTTGAATTTTGGGCTCGCGGCCCCAAAAAGGTTCGCTATCACTGGTTTCTACACTTGACTTCCCTTTATCGTTATTTTATGAATAAGAGGTTTGCTGTCTCACTATCCCACTTTCGTGATGCGTTTTCACTCATCCATAAATTTTTAAGGTAAAGCTAATAGCCAAAAACAAAATACACTTATACTTTTTGTGCTTATCCTGTTGCAAGGCACTGGTATTGCGTTCGTATTAAATTATGTACTCATTTCTTCTTTGTCTAAAGACAGAGGATTCATTAATCATACATTTTTAAAATAGAATCACTGCTACAGTAATTCTTAAAGAGAGTATCGACTTATAGTGTAATTCAATGTGATGGTATTACATTACTCAAATGAACGCTGAAGAAGAATTACGTGCCAGTGGTTGATTCATAAGGTAGATTTATTTTATAAAAGTTTAAAAATCATTGTTTTTAGCTATAGTAATAAAAAAAGATATAAATATAAAATAAACCTTAAAAATTAATATATTTTATCTATTTTAAAAAAGTAAAATATTTAATTGTTAACTATATTATAAAAAACTAAATTAACTTAAAAAAATGTTATCAACATTTATAATTAAAAATATTAATTTATGAGAAACGATTAATTCCCTTGATATAATGCAGTGCTTCTCAAACTTTTTCGGCCTACCGCCCAATTTCAAGTAAAAATATTACCCAGCGCCCCCCGAATTTTTTTTTATTATTCTAACACAGAAATAGGCAAACTATGATCCGCGGGCCACATGCGGCCAGTCAGAGTATATTATGCGGCCCGTAGGCATGTACATGTGGTGATCTTGTGTCATGTTAATTTTCTTTGCTTAGAATTTTTGATATATTTTGAAATTTTATTCCCAGCATTTGATTCGAATCTAGAGATATATAATGGGTTTTATGGCTTCAGAATCATTAGTCATTAATTGTTAACATACCTGTTCGAAACTAAATTTCAGCTCAAACGGAATTGAATTTTTTTTACGATTTACATTTCGAACGGTTTTGAAAATGTGTGATTTAAAAGCAAATAGACGTTGATTTAACAATGAGTGCTACCAAAGAAAGTAAGATTGAGGACGAATGTCTTTTTAAAATGACGAATTAACTGTTAAATATAACTTCACGAGCGTTGGGAGAAAAGCAGCCTTCTTGCTGTGTCCTGAATGTGTAAGCGTCTTTAATGAGTGAGACTTAAAAAGATACCACCAAACAAAACATTTGTGTTTCGGGCACAATATAACGAACCAAGAGAGAAAAAGGAAATGCAAGAAATTTGTTAATAATTTAAAGAAGCAGCAAAATGTTTTCACCAAAAGTCTTAAATACAAGATGCTGCAACCGAAGCCAGTTTGGAGATATCTCATAAGATCGTAAAACGGAACAAGCCTTTTTCTGACAGTGAATTTATCAAGAAATGCTTGACATATGCAGCAAGCGTTATGTGTCCAGAACAGAAAACATAATTTGACACCATTTCTTTATCAAGGGAACTTTAGTCAGACGTTTTGAAAAAAAAAGGTGACAATTTGATGCACCATAATCGAGATGCAAGCAAAGATTTTTTTGGTACTATCGCATTGGATTAAAGTACCAATGTATAGGAACAGCACAATTGTTAGTATTTATACGGGAATACATCCTCGTTTCGAGCTTAACGAAGAATACTCTGAGGCACTCAAAGACACAATTAAAGGCCAGGATTTATTCAATACTGTAGAGAACTGTTTTGAAATAACTGGGCTTGAGTGGAACAAGATGGCCAGTGTAATAACCGATGGAGCGCGAACTTTAACTGGAAAATTTACTATGAACAATAAAATTAAAAAATATCAGCCTGACCACACACTCTTAACTCTCCACTGTGGCAACCATCAGCACAGTCTTTGTAAGGCTGTGTTGAATTTCAAGCAGTTGTTAGTATGATAAACTTTGTAAAAGCCAGTGAACTTAATCACAGGTTTTAAAAGCACTGCTAGAAGATTTTAATATTATATTATCTACCACGGTAGTGTCCGCTGGCTGAGCCTGAACAAGTTATTGTGGCAAGTATGAGATCTCAAGGAAGAAATAGTTATGTTGCTTTAGATGAAGGGTTTTGTTTGTGATTTTGTTACTTCCATAGTTAATGAAGAATGGAAGTCAGACTTTATGTTTGCCATTAACATGGAAAATTTGAATGAACTGAATGTCAAACTTCAGGGCAATGGCTTGTTTGCACATGAAATTTATATGTATGTTAAATCATTTCAGACAAAACTCCCCATTTTCTCCAGGCAAGCAGGTGAAAACAGGTTTTGCCATTTCCCTTTGCTAAAACAGAAAACCGTTTCTTGTAAAATGGCTGACAAGTACAAGGTTCAGTTGGATGCCTTTGCTATGGAATTTGAAAGGAGGTTCCAAGACGACAAGAACCTGGAACCACTCTTCAATATCGTCAATTCGCAATTTAGTGCAGAAGCTGATTAGGCCCCAGAGGATATACTGTTAGAACTGCTTAACCTAAAAGCAGATTATGACCTGAAGGAGAAGTTCAAGTTAGTTTTTCTGCATTAGTTTTTTCTCTCTTTTTTCTAGGTGCGGCGTTTCCACACTTTAAAAAACTTTGCTGTCAAACTTTTGCCACTATTTGGGTCCACATACATCTGTGAGCAAGTTTTTTCTTGTATGAAAATAAATAAGTCTAAGAACAGATCGATGTTGAATGACTGCAATTTGAATGAATTCATTCGAATAATAACCAGTAACCTGGTTCCACATTTCAAGAATCGTTCAACACACACACACAAATTCGAAATCATATAAATGAGATGATGAACCTGGTTTGCTGCTACCAATTCAGAAATACTCGGCTTTATTTTCGTCAGCAGTAATCTTAAGATTGTCTATTTGCATTTTAAAAAAAATTACTTACCGCACTGAATCTACTTTCCACTAAATATGATGAAGGAAATGTAATTACGAAATTTTAAATTAAAGCCCATACTTCAGGATCTCCTTTTCCAGCCAGAATTGTTAATAGCAGCGTTTGAATTTAAAACTAAATTCATTATTTGTTGCTAGTTTTTGGAATAAGTTTGCAAATATTTATCAAATAATAGTTCTTAGCTAATGTGTTCTTCCTTTGTGAAGCGAAAGTATTGCAAAATTAAAGCTTCATTTCCTGACAAAGTTGACTCCTTAAGTTTAATAGAAAAACGAGATGTTTTAAATAGCTACACGATGTATCTTCCACACCCTGAGCCTTTTCATCACTTCTGATTTGAACGGTTTTATTGCTAAACTAATTTTTCTTGATAATATCAGATGCTTGCTTTTGTACCACAGTCCTTATTAATTCACTTATAGCCGGTATAATTTGTTCTTTACCAATAGCATGAGACTTACTCGATTTGGCAATTTATAACGAATATTGTAAGAAGCTAGCAAGCCATTGCCGTCTTGTGTGGTTGTTGTTGAAAAGAGTTTTGTCAAAGTCAGTTGTTTGATAAATTTCTAATTTAGTGTTTGAAAATTATATAAATCCTTTTTAATTTATCCCCGTTAATTTATTTCAAGTTTTCCTGCAGTCTGGAAGTGCACAATTTCACATTTTAAAAAAAACCTAAGTAATGCAAATGCGGTAACCAAACCACTGTCCAAAACTTTTTTAAAAAGAAAAATAGAACCTTATGAGCAGAATACATAAATCATATTTTTCTAAATCTTAAGTTACTTTTTTGTGCTTTCACCGCCCCCTTAAAGCTATTCACCACCCCCTTAAAGCTATTCACCGCCGCCCCCCCCCCAAATTGACCCGTGGCCTTCACCGCCCCCCTGGGTTGCGTCAGCGCCCACAAGGGGGCGGTAGCGCCCACTTAGAGAATCATGGATTTAAACTAATAAACTCTATCCCCCACCCCACTTTATACTTCAATATTCACATAAATATTATCTGGTTCAATAACAAAATATCCGATTCGTCCTGAAATAAGGTCATGCAGAGACTGGAAAAAGATATGGATGTTTTGGAGCGTAATCATGGCACACGTTTTGGGTAATAACTGTACAGTTGTCTAAAGTGTTTACGGTGAGCTGGCAACTGGTATGCGGAAGAGAGGACGCCCCTGCTTGCGCTTCAAGGATGTCTGCAAGAAAGACATGAGTCTGACGCAGATAGACCATAAAACGTGGGAAACCATTGCTTAGGAGCGCACCTCCTGGCGGGCTAAAGTACGCGAGGGCATTCAAGTCGCGGAAGCTTCCCTTACAGCCAGGAGCGAGGAGAAAAGGGTCAGGAGAAAGGGGAAGGGGGGTAGAGGAGCAGGAGGAAACGCCATCATCCCATGAGGATGGACGGATGCCATAGTGTATAGTAGTAGTTTCTAAAGTGTAAATATTGATTATTATAAAGAAATATCACGGGTATTACGACTTATTTTAATTAACTAGTTCAAAAGCCTGCTGAAGCTGGCAGAACGAAATCCCACAGAAGGGATAACAAAGAAATATACCAAATACTGCAATAGAAAAAAACCACGTGCCCTTTATTGCCATGAACAGAATACGATATATGAACAGAAATAACAAAGAAATGTATGAAATACTGTAATAGAAAATAACATTTGGCCTATATTGCCATGAACACAATACGATATGAAAATAAATAACAAAGAGATGTACGAAATACCGAAATAGAAAAGAACTTTTATCTTTTATTTCCAAAATTAATTACTTAAAAATCAGTCTCTAAGAAAACAACGTTTCTTTTATATTTATTAGCCATTATCAATTTCTTGTTTCTTTCTTTTAGTAGCAATATCATTAGAATACATTAATGATTACTCGGAAGCTTTATTGTATCTTTTAAAAAATAGTTTGTCTTTTCTTTTCCTTACAAAATTATATTTTGTTCTCGTTTAATTAAAATATTGAGATGTGTCTTTGACTTCTTTGGTAGGAACTTTGCCTCAGTTTGTCTTTTTCATTGTCAATTTATAGTTTTATGTAAAATTGTTTTTAAAATTCCAATAATTTTTCGTTGTTGTTATTTTCATTCTGTTAAACCAGCGCCATTTAGTTTTCTTCAATTGTTCAGTTTCTGTTAAAGAAATAAAACTTGAATTGAATCATTAATATTAGGGATTTAGAATAACATTATGACTGTGCAGAAAACGGTAAAACAAGCCGTTAAAAGGTATTGCAAACCAGTTACAAACACAAATTAATTAAAATGAAGATGAACTCAAACTAGTACTTGACAACGTTTACTTTGATCACACTTACTTTGATGATGTGAACACACACATAGACACATTTGAAACTGGGCACTTTTATTATGGTTATAAGATGTATAAACACACAGACACACTGGAAACTGTGTATTTTTATCATGCAAATACATGTAAAACGAAAAATTCTCACATTGTTATTCTGTGCCAAAACCTTTTATATAACATTTAGAATAATATATGCAGCTTATTTACAATTTTACTATGCGCTTTAATTATAAAAGAATATTAAACGTAATTCAACTACATTATTTCTTTTACCTTCAAAGAATATTCCTTTCTTATCTTAAACTAAAAGCTCAATGTCTATCATACAATTAGTTGCCGTTTATAAACATTTTTCTTTTCTAAGAATTTGAAAAAAATATATCAAACACATTTATTTTTTTTTATAAACAATTTAAAATTAAAATGCTCTTCCCTTCAAAAGGTCAGAAAAATGTTATAAAACGAAGTCTTCTGTATAAGTTGAATTTTAATTTGCAGACCCTTACAGATAATGTATCTAATTCGCAATAGTTCGAATAAACAATGTGAAATAGGTGCGTTTTATTAGATGGACATTGTAAAATAGACTCGATAATCCTAAATATTTCTGAGTTTATTGCACGATAGATAGATGCTTTCACAATGGTAAACATTTAAACCAAATAATATATTTGAGGCACTAGATGTTAGTCTGTGTATTATGATATTTGAACATCTACCCGATACTTAGCTGCGTTGTTTTTATATTGGAAGTAATCTTGCCATCCCGTGGTCTTGCTTACCTAATATTTCATTAACTCCCTTGGGTCAACTATAATTTTTTAAAATAAGAATACCCCAAGGCGCCTGCAATGACCTGTCAGAGTGACAAGTCTCTCACATGACACGTCGTAGGCATGATGTTGGCCACGCCCCCCTCAGCGCTACCAGGGGAACATTGCATCCGTAGCTTAGTGACGTGTGCAGACAATCACCATGCATGGAATCTTCTAACAATTATAAACGACTGTCGTGGTTAATAAGACAACTGTTAACTATCAGATCAGTAGTTCTACAACAGTAGTGATTGGAGGTAGAAACAGGGTAGCACCATGATTACAAGATGCCACCTAGATGTTGACTAGACAGGGTAGCACCATGATTACAAGATGCCACCTAGATGTTGACTAGACAGGGTAGCACCATGATTACAAGATGCCACCTAGATGTTGACTAGACAGGGTAGCACCATGATTACAAGATGCCACCTAGATGTTGACTGAGTAAGTTGCAGTCCGTAGCGATGATACTGGTACGTAGTCTGAGGAACAGCTCTTAGGCAACCGTTTTGTCCAAGCTACTTAGTCGCTTTGTAGATACATAACCCACTGCAGAAATCTCTTATCTTCTTATCTTATCTATACAGACGCTCCTTCTATGCAGAAGACAGTTGCGTCCACAGACCATGACAGATGATCTGTTGGCAAGTGATGCAGCGTTCACAGGCCACAGCTTTGTGGGTTCCACGCATCACCCAGCCGCCTAACTACATGTAGTGTTAGGTACCCATTCAGAGCGGGGTGACTCAGGGACGCCCTAGGCCCCGGGAATACACGGATTCGAACCCGTGACCATCGGTACGACAGTCCAGTGCGCTGCCACTCGACCACCGCATCTCTTTAGAGAACGTCCCATTTAAACCCCTATACGGAAAGGGGGCGTTGTAAAGGACATTAATTACTAATTACCCAGAGCCCCAGTCAAAAAAATATATAAAATTCCTTGACAAATATCAGATGATTTCCTATTTTCTAAGGGGGCTAACTTTGTAAAAAATTAAGACAAATCTGTGGTTCATAAAACAAAACAAAAAAAATAAATACAAATATAAAATTATAAATAAATAAATGTAAATAACTAAATATAAATAAATAAATAATTTTAAAAAAACGTAAAGAACCAATTTTTTCACGATAAATCCTTTATGTACGAGACGTAACTAAAAGAATGTTCATTATAATACGCAGCGCCAGACCATCCAGAAATAAAAAATTGCAGTTGTGTCGTAAAACATATGTAATAAAAATGCGCACCGATCAGGACTATGTTTATAATAAAAGAGTTGTAAATAAAATACGCACCTTATTGCGCGACAGAAAGGTTGTTCAATATAATACGCACCGCGACGCTCTATCTCAAAAAAATAGCATGATACATAGGAATAAATAAAATAATCTAAAAAATTAATAATTCAATTACGGTACATGCGATCGATCTGAAATTTTGACACATTGTTTTTATTATTGGTACAAAACTGCCTGCAAAATTTTAGCTCGCTAGCTTACGAGCAAGTGGGTTAAAAATCGATCAAAAGTTTTGGCGACAAGCAATCAAGCAAGCAATCAAGGGTGCAGACACCACGAGTTAATATAAAGGATTTAAATTTTTAAAAAACTTAAAAAACCAAGTTTTTGACTATAAATCCTTTATGTACGAGAAGTAACTAAAAGAATGTTCATTATAATACGCAGCGCAAGACCATCCAAAAATACAAAATTGCAGTTGTGTCGTAAAATATGTTTAATATAATGCGCACCGATCAGGAATATGTTTATAAAAAGAGTTGTCAATAAAATACGCACCTTATTGCGCGACAGAAAGGTTGTTCAATATAATACGCACCGCGACGCTCTATCTCAAAAAATAGCATGATACATTGGAATAAATAAAATAATCTAAAAAATCAATAATTTAATTACGGTACATGCGATCGATCTGAAATTTTGATACATTGTTTTTATCATCGGTACGAAACTGCCTGCAAAATTTCAGCTCGCTAGCTTACGAGCAAGTGGGTTAAAAATCGATCAAAAGTTTTGGCGACAAGCAAGGGCGGGCGGCAGGGCGGGCGGCCGCAGACACCACGAGTTAATATAAAGGATTTAAAATGAACATATTTTGTAAAACATTTGTTTTCAGATTTATAATCTATTCAGAAGTTTTCAAATACAATTTATTAAACAAATTAATTCTTTTCTAAAATCTTGAAACAAATATTTTCGTTAACACATGCTCCTACATTTAGCCTACTAGATATCTATATGAATGCGATGTTTGCGTTCACGACTGGCGATTGTGTGTCATATATGTTAATTACGCGCCTGTATACGTTCTCGTCTGCAATCTTAACAGCATATGTCAAAGGAATCGAGCTAAAAACTATTTTTTTAAATGTTATAGGATTGTGATTTATAAACACAATGCTGATGCAACCCGAGGTGTTTATTTTAGGTACATAGACGCTTGGTGGGGTAATGCGCTAAAAAATTAAGAATTTTTTTATTATTTCAAAGAAAATTTGGATTTAAATTAATAAGTAGAAGATTTCTAAAAAATTAACACTCTTGAGATCCGTAAAGTTTATGTCTTTGGAAAAAGCTTTTATTTTTTGAGCAGGTCTGCCTCCCAAATAAAATTCTATCAATTTCTGATAGAAAATTGATAATGTTATATTACTTGCTTATTCAGGCTTTACTATAATTATTTTAAAAGTCATTTGAAAAAAAACAAACTTTTATATTAAAGGTCGCTCAAAAATATATTAAATTTATATGTAATCTAAACATATTTTATAGGGCTGCGGACATTAACGATTAATTTCTCGATTAAGCGTTAAAATATTTAACATTACATTTTTTAACGATTAATCGACCCACCACTTAAAAATGTACTGGAAGTCAAAAAAGTAAACTATTTCAGCCTTTAAATATAAACTAATATCCGGACGATTACACGAACATTTTGGTCTTAAACTATTGACTGACATGAATGTTCAAAATGTTGATAAAGATTATTGTGTCCATTGAGAGAAATTGTTTGCGTACCATGCAATGTTCCCAAGTCTAAGCTTCGTTGGTCGTGTGCACAGTTAAAAAACAACAACTCATGTGCAAAGTGGCACAACGTCATTTTGTGCAATATTTTACAAAATTTGCTGCGCGGTGATTCTAAATTCCTTGTGTGGCGTAAAGTCAAATATCTGCGCAGCCACGCTGCTTAGAGGGAACATTGCTACTATGTTTCTAACACTTCGCGTACATATCACCTGCAAACCAAATATCCACTACAGTATCAGAAAACTTTAGCTGAAACAATCTAAAGCTATGTGAACGATTGTTCATCTCGGCTGGTTATATTGTCAATAAGATCCGCTCATCACTTGAACCAAATAATGTCAATACACTTGTCTGCTTGCGTTGTTTTTTAAAAGATGTCATATAAAGAAGACATTTCCGTGTTATTTCGATTTTCGACATGTACGTTTAATAAATGTTACGTATGACACCGTACATTTCAATTTTTTTGCTTTAATCGAAATTTACGATTAATTAATCATTATTTTTTTCAAAAGTAAACGATTAAATTTAAATTAATCGTTAACAGCCATAATATTTTATCGTTATCCTTTTTTATACACATCTTGTAGCTTCATATAATATAGGGACATTCTCAGAGTAGATTTGAAAAACAGGGACAACTCAAACGTGATGGTCACTGTTTATATATCTACTCATGCTAGCGCTTATTGTTAAAATAATTTATAAATCATACAAAACTTTTGCTGATTGATAAAATATAATTGAAGGATGATAGTTTAGATTAGGCAACACTAATGCCCAACGATGCCAGAGAAAATATAATTGAAGCATGATAGTTTAGATTAGGCAACACTAATGCCCAACGATGCCAGAGAAAATATAATCTTTTAAATAGTTTTGTATCCCATGATGTAAGGATCGAAATCAATTGGTAGACCACCTTATTTATGACTTACTAATATGTGTCATTGTCGTACACAACCTTATTTATGACTCACTCATATGTGTCATTGCCGTAGACCACCTTATTTATGACTCACTCATATGTGTCATTGCCGTAGACCACCATATTCATAACTCACTCATATGTGTAATTGCCTTAGAAATAGATCACAATGCTTTGCAAATTAAATTCACGGTAAAGAAATCAATTAACGAAACATTTCGGGTTAGGAACCGAGTTATGGAGAGAACTAATTAGTAACATTAGGCCCGAATGTATTCTCTCAACGCTAACTTCATTCATTATAAACTTTATATTTTAGTCGAAACCCTATCTGTAACGTACTATGCCATATGCTAGTTATACTGTTAGTCAATGAATGATCGAAATAACCCCACATCCCTATTCATCACACCCAATGCATCACTATTCAGCATACGAAATTCATCACCGTTCACCACTTCCATTACAGCTTTACAGCTATTGTTATAACACTTAAACACAATGATGTTCCATATCAAATAACGTTATGAAGCTATTGTTGATGTTGACAACATTGTTTTGTAAAAGTTATGAACCAAAAATTTTGCGTTTTACGTACTGGGGGGCAGCTTGTATGTCTTATTTGTTTCGAAAGCCATTGACATGATTTTGACTTAAATAATATCGACACACATTGATTATTGAAGTCACGCTTTCTCTATAGCCTTTACATTGACTTTCGTGTTCAGATGTCGATTTTCATGTACGACCCGATTATTTGTATGATTAATGATTAATAGTACTACCTGATGGTTTGTGTGTTTGAATAATTGAACAACATTCAAAAATAAGAAAAGAAGCCAGAATATTAAACAACGCTGCTCGCCTAAACAAAGTACGTTAATCAGCGTATGAACGTGTGGCAACTTTTTAAAAGTTGAAGACGAAACAATAAATGGAACAATCAAATAAAAGTGTTAATCTAAAGATTGCCTGATCTTGTTTTTAAAGGCAAAGTTTGCTGGCACAAGATTTCAGAAGATTTTTTACCATCTGCATTCAATTCATTATATTGATTTCTGAGATAGAGCGAGAATTCATATTTTTGATGAAAAATTGATGGCCATTATTTCCTCCTTCTATTTATTAACACATCATCGTTTTCCACATCTAGTGGAGCTATTATTCCATTACCCAGTGGATGCTGGCGGATCCACAATCTATGGATAAATTTGGCATTACTTTGTGTATCACCCGTGAGAACCATATATCAGTGTCGTAAAACAATGGTAAATATATGCAGTTAACTTAGGCACTATGACATAAACCATATAGAACGGCCCACCTTCAAATTTGTCACAGGTAAAAAAAAAGTAAATCTCATTGAATCTATGCGTTGAGAAATTTTTAAAAAAAGAGATGCCACCTCTACATATTATATCATCAGAACGACCCCTACAAGTCCGCACAGCAGCAACGACACATCCATCTCTTGCCGAGGGAAGTCATCTGACAGACATCTGGATTTTGTTGGGATTCTTGCGCTATTGATGTTGCTGCTTCTGGTCCTGCTTGTCACATATCATTTAAAGATGCGCCCAGCGTCCGAATAGGGGAGTTAATGTTAAATGTCAACAGGAGTTATCCTGAAGCCTCCTCGTATGCCTTTTCAAGAAGTGACTAATTAGATTTATTTGATAATTGAGGCACAAGTTAAATTTAAAAGACGATAATTGAATAATCTGAGAGCACGGAGGCGTGGGATAGTGTTGTTGTTTGGAAGCGAAGAAATGAACAGGTCTTGACTTTTCTTCTCTTTAAATATTCCATAAAATTTTAATTTTTAAGTAAGACAAGTAACTTAAATAATTTAGTCGTAAAATACGGGGACACATAAAAAATAAAATATATATGATTTTAAAAAAAACGTTTCTTAACGAGTTTGCTTCAGGGCATCTTTTTTTAAAAAGAGTTCCTAAGGGCAAAAAGCTCATTATCTAATCACAAAATTTTTCCATTCCATATTTACGTCCCTTCAAACTCTCTTCACAAAACAATACCGATAGTTGGGAAATACCAAGGAGGTTTGATTAGCCTCCTTGGGAAATACCATTTTCTTTCACTAAAATAAAACCAACACTTTAATGGGTAAAAAAATGTATGACTTCCGGTTGTATTTATTTAATTAATCGATAGTTCTGGTTTCTTTCCTTTTGATTATTTATATGAGGTCGAAAAAAAAATCATAAGATATAAAGGTTAAATGCTTACAATCTAGCACACACACAAAAATACATTTTGGTTTTGTATATTCTTTAACACGTGCTAAACTGATTCTGGAATATCAGAGCACGTTGGACATGGTAAACTAGCATGGACAGAGCGATATAAAAGAAACATTCATCTTCCTTATAAAAAGAGGGAACTTAACAAGGACAAGGAGGTAATGAAAATGATGATAGGATTTTAAAAAGAAAATAAATTTATTCTATCTTAGTCATATTCATCACAAGACACTTCAAACAATGTAAACAAAATCCCGAATTCTTTTTACTTTTAAATTATATGCTAAGAAAATAAATGAATGCTTCATGTTTGGGCAAGGAAATAAGACAAAGCATTTTGTATGTTATGAATAATTTATTTCTTAAGCAATGCAATAATGCATTGCCAAAGGCATCGACCTATTTTTTTGTTTGCGATTATCTTTCTATCTGTCTATCTTCTTATTCCGGAATGGTTTGTATATCTTCTTATCCTTCTTTGTTGTCGATTGGAATGGGGCAATCTAAAGTATGCTACACTTTCACATCGAAACGATCACATTATCAACATGCGATATTACTCCATGCACAATAATACAATATACAGTTTCAAAGGATTTATATATATTTCATTTTGCTCACAAGGACAGCATGTAATCTTTATTTTATTTACTATGTATTTATCCAATTTAAATTTAATTTATCCCATTTATATTTTATTTGATCTTTTATACAACATTTTATCGATGCCATTTACATGTTTTTTTAAAGCAATTTTCTAACACTTTAATTTATCTCATTGATCACGTCTTATTCCCAACTCATTTACAAAACATTATTTTAACATATTTTTTATTCAATGTTTCCAAAAAGAGGAAATTTTCGCTATGTTTCAGAAAAAATAACATTACAAAAAATATAACTTTCAATGCTTAAAAATGTTTGAATTTCCTACGCATAAGGCTAGCATACAAGTGTGTTATAATTATACAACAGTACGGCAATTATCTTTATAATTAATGGAAATATTTATATTTCATGTATGTGTGTGGGGGGTCGGGGTAAATCAAACGTTAAATAATAAACAGACACGTGAACTCACGAGACATAAAGTGTTGCATTTTAGTTACATTTTAAAGCTTGAAATGTCTATTTTTGTACATACCACAAAAGAATAATTATATTTGATCAATCAATTTTTATTCTATTTGAAATTTAAAATTCGAAATTTGAACTAATATCAACAATTTTGTTTCGTCTGCAGAGGTAAGTAAACTCCACCATCTTGCAAACACTTGTACTGATGAGTGCTCTTTATTATGATGTTGGTAAATAGAGTTCACTAAAGTAAATAAATAACTCCGAGAGCAACTGTGTTGTTTGGGATATTAGTTGATAAGTTTTAGTGTTTAGTGGCTCGTTTGCTTTCCTAGACATAAAACTTGTACATGGTTCTTAATGAATTGGACGCCTTTATGGTGGGACATAGGGTTGATTTAATGTGTGTACGAGGGAATATTTAAAAACAACAAAATTTTTAAAATATTTTACAAAGCAGCATTGATTTCCTGGTTGAATCTCTAAAAGTACGGGTGTTGTTGTTGTTGTTGTTGTTGTTGTTGTTGTTGTTGTTGTTGTTGCTTCTGTGCTGTGCTTTGAAAAGCGAAGTATTTGATTTCAGAAGCAAATAGAATCTCTGAATGTCGTATGAACTGTATTAAAAGCTTGTAAGAGTTCGTGTTGTATGGATTGTTAAAAGCGTTAGCGAAATATAATCCAGTAAACAGTGGTCGAGAATATATTAAATATTTCATCTGATTCGGAGGCCAACTATTGTTAATTCATAGGTTTATTGTTAAACTCTTGAAGCCGCAGACAATTTCGTATGGACATAATATTGCGTAACAAATGTCAACTATTACATACGCTTTCTTGTTCAACTATTGCAGATTAAATAAACGGCTTTTTTATTATTTTTTGTTTAACCGCACTGTTAAAGGTAAAGAAAAACATCTTTCAGGACTAACATGAACTAAATGAATTGAATCAATGATGGTTTATAATTTAAACAAACAAATTACCGTAAATATATTTTTGCTAAATAAATGGTTACGTTTCAAACAGATGTAGCGAAATCAGCTTTCTGACCCAAAACCGACTAGTTTGCTCCCGACAATGGAGAGAATACTAACGTCCTATTGTTATAGCCGGCTGGCACCTAAATGTCCGCTCAGGTCTGTACATCGGGCCACTGACTAGCTGTTCCAGACAAGAGTGGGACACCGGGTGACTAGCGGCCACACTGCACGACTCGCTGTCCGGTGCAAGGCAGATATAACCCCGAGGCGGACATACTGTAAAATTTTCTCCAGGACAAAAGTTTATTGGAAAAATTTCTCGTGAGAGTGTATGTTTATAACTTGTCAATTAGTCGTTGGCTGTAAAGTCTTGTCACGATTTCTTAAGTAAGGTAAGTGAATGCTATTTTGCAAAAAAACTTCTTTAGACAATTTTTTGGTTTTTTGTTCTGTTGAAGATTTTATATATTGTAAAATTAATTTTAACAAAAACTTGTTCATCCAAAGATGAAAAGTTTTTAATTTTGTGTATTTTAGTATTTAAAAAAAATGTGGAATTTAAAGTTCACTGACTTAGTTAATGTAAAAAGGATTAAAATTTGTTAACTTGTACATTCTACCAAATCTGGTATTGAAACTGCACTATAATAATGTATTACAAGAATAACTGGGCACATGATAACACCATTTTGTACAAGTTTGCACTAGCGGTCACGCGAAATTAAGATTCATTTTATCTCAAAACTTTACTGTGTTAAAAAGTTATGTCAATCTGGCGTAAATATCGCTTCATACCATATACTTACTGATGTAGAAAAAGGGTGAATTTATTTTATTTTGAACAAATGTGTAATGATCTCCAGAAGCTTAACATGTATAAATGCCCCGTGTCTCTGTGAATGGTTGTGATATGTAATGAGTGAAGAGAACTATGAACAAGTAATAAACAGTGTTAGCCAAAGTGGATGTTATGAAAAAATTCACAACAAACAAAATACACTGAACATTTTGGGTGAGTTCCTATCGTCAGTTGAAGTTCAAACCACCTAGTAGTCCCATCTTTAGAAGAAAAATTAAGCAACCCCGTAAAAAAAAGTTTTTGACTATAAAAATCCCTTATATATGAGACAGAACTCAAAGTATTGATATGTTCAGTATAATACGCAACACGCGACAAAAATTTTCAGACTAAAACCGACTGATCTCCCCTGGCTTTAAAACCGGGGGAAGGGGGAGGGGGTGAGGACATCGATGGCTGGCGCGAACTCAAGTGGCACGTGGAGGCGAACAATAACAAACTGTAAAATTGAATTACCGTGTATACTCGTTCGCAAGCCGACCTTTTTTGGACAAAATATAGTGGGAAAAGTGTGTGGGGGGGGGTGTCGGCTTATGAGCGGGTCATAGGTGATTTCTGCATGGATATTGAATATCGGTGT
This sequence comes from Ampullaceana balthica, assembly GCA_944989445.1. Taxonomy (NCBI): domain Eukaryota; kingdom Metazoa; phylum Mollusca; class Gastropoda; family Lymnaeidae; genus Ampullaceana; species Ampullaceana balthica. The sequence continues at coordinate 670,804 of CALYLW010000551.1, read as the reverse complement.
TGTTATTGTAGATTATCAATATCCTTCTCTACAAGATTCGACTGCTCTATCAGAAGCTATAATATTTAATTAAAAGTCAGCACTTACCTTATTTAATCATTTTATTAATTTTTATGAACGTTTTAATAAATTGTTTTACAAATTGTGTTTTCAACCACGGATTTTAATGTACGAGCTTTCGTCACTGTTTACCAAATATTTTTTTTTAAATACCGGTAACTCTTGCTTAACAAAGAGCAGAAAGACAAAGATAGGCAGTACAAAGTAAACAATCATAATGACCGATTTAGCTTGTAGTTTTTTTTAAAAAATGGTACATTTTTCTTAAAGCTGTCCTATTATTTTTGGGGGGTCAATTTGCGATCGTATTATACAGTTTTAATACTTCTCCCTTCCAAAAGTGGGGGCGGGGGTCGGCTTTTGAACGAACGGGCTATAGAACGAGTATATACGGTACATATAGTTACATAGAGATAGACAGAGAGGGAGACAAGATTTCGAAGTTAATATAAGAGATTTAATTAAACAACCCCGTAAAAACAAAGTTTTGGACTATAAATCCCTTATATATATGAGACATAACTAAAAGTATTGATCATGTTCAAACGCGACAAAAATTTACAGACTGAAACTGCCTTAACGCTGTAAAGCCCAGGGGGGAGGTCTGGTCACCGATCGCTGGACTGAGCTCAGCGTGACACGTAAAATGTAAACAAAAGCACGCTACATAAAGTTATATAGAGATAAACTAAAAATGCATTAATTTAATTACGGTACGTTCGATCGATCTGAAATTTTGAAAAAATGTATTGCTAGGTGACACGAGTCTATGTGCAAACTTTCAGCTCGAAAGCATCACGGGAAATGTGTCATTTTTTACTTTTGTTTTTCCACCCGCCCGCAAACGACAGAGAGAGATGACAAGATTTCGAAGTTAATTTAAGGGATTTAAAAATCCGTTTAGGTGAAATGCAGTCAATCAAAAGTATCAATGGCGTAAACAAGTAGGTGCAGAATATACCAAATTTAACTTTTAATAAGTGATGATTCTTACAGATTTGAACATTCTTTCTTTTCATTTACACACACACACACAATCACACACATATGTATATGTATATATATATATATATACCTATACATATAAGGCGCATTTGTTGTCTGTCGTCTGTCTGGTTGTCTGGATGTTCCCTATTAACTCAAGATCCAGACAACCAATTAACGTGAAATTCGGTACACGTACACAAAATTATACCGGAAAGGTTATTAATCAGGTTTCGTTCCATATATATAAGATACTGGGGGCCGGGGGCCCCAAATGTAGTTTTTCCTTATATGAGCTATATAAAATAAAAATTATTGAAAATTAAGACGTAAAATAATGACCCAAAATAATAAACATTTTGGTGTCAAGATTAACAAGAAGGTGACTATCGCCATAAAATAAATGTTTTGTTGTTGTTGCTTTGTTGTTGTTGCTGTTGTTGTTGTAGTTGTTGTTTTGTAGTTTTTGTTGTTGTTGTTTTTGTTGTTGTTGTTGTTGTTGCAGTTGTTGTTGTTTTTCTTGTTGTTGCTGTTGTTTTTGCTGTTGCTGTTGTTGTTTTTGTGTTGTTTTTGCTGTTGTTGTTGTTGTTGTCCACATCCCTTGCCCTGCGACGACAATGTCCTTCATGTTGTTGTTGCTTTGTTGTTGTTGTTGTTTTTGTTTTGTTGTTGTTGTTTTTGTTGGTGCTTTGTTTTTTTTTGGTTTTTTTTTGTTTTGTTGTTGTTTTGTTTTTGTTGTTTTGTTGTTGTTTTTGTTGTTGTTTTGGTTTTTGTTGCTGTTGTTGTTAAACCTGGGAAAGCCGGGTACTTGCCCCTAGTATATATATATATATATATATATATATTTAGTTAGGGGCCGTCCATAAATGACGTCACGCACTGGGGGGGCGGCACACATTTGTGTCGATCTATGTCGACGGGGATGGGGTGCTTAATAAATGTGTCGTCACATAAAAAATTCGCAACTTGCAATATAAGTTCCACTTAAATATTTGATTGCTTTCAATTTATTTATTGACGTTTGACATGGCTTCAAGCTTGTTACGATATTAGACTACAGCCTTAAACTAAACACAAACTTAAATTACAAAAAAGTGATTTGAAACATGCTCTTTTTCAAATAGAATATACGAATTTTATGGGTGGAACAATGGTTAGTGAAGTCATATTGGAGGGGGGTCTATTTTTTTGTGACGTCGTATGACTAGGGTGGGGGGGGGATAAAATAAATCGACCAAAATAACGTGACGTCATTTATGGACGTTCCAATATGTATATATATTATATATATAGTTTATTCCTACTTTTATTTAACAGCCAACCACCTGCATGTTCGTGCTGATAAAACAAAGGTTACAGTGTGCTATCTATTTTTGTCCTTTTTAAAAAATATATATTTATGTATACACACACACATATACATACATACATATATATATATATATATATATATATATATGTGTACACACACAACACATCACTCTTCAAAATAAAGTTACTTTATAAATGTCGAAGAGTGAGATGTCTTCAATACATTTACATTTCTCGTAAAAATATAGGAAACATTAAAAGGGAGAGAGAGAAAGAGAGAGAGCGAGAGAAAGAAAGAGAGAGAGAAGAAAGAGAGAGAGACATCCAACTGTAACTGTTTTTTCAAACAATAGAAGCTCTTCTATGTTTGAAATAAGGAAATCTCGAAAATAGTAAATCACTGTTGCCAGTGTCTAAAATAAATCTTCCTCCATTTTCCGCAACCTCAAATCCAGGAGAACTTAATCAAGAACTTCCGGAATCCATCAGTTCGTTTCTCTTGTATGCAGTTATTGAACGTGACACATCCCTATTTGGTCACATCCAATACATCTTTTAAGAAGATAAAGATTGATGATATATTCGTTGCATTATTATGGTTTAAAGAAAATGTAATTTATAGTATTTAACAGGAGAAGTCTTAGTAAGATTTTAAGATTTTTTTTTATTGAAACCGTGTTTTTAATGTGTATGATAAACATCCCTCTACGTAACCATTTAACACATAATCATTTTAGTCTCTAGCTTAAGTAAAAGACGGATGGTCAATGATGCTTTGTTATAAATCTGACTTATTTTTAAATCCCTTATATTAACTTCACCGCCGTCTCTGTCGTCATCTCTCTCTGTCTGTCTGTCTTGGGCAGGCGGAAAAACAAAAGTCGAAAATGACCCACTTCCCGTGATCTGATCGAGCTGAAATTTGGCACGCAGACCTGTCTTACCTATCAATGCATCGTATCTAAATTTCATATCGATCGAACGTACCGTAATTAAATTAATGCATTTTTAGTTTATCCTTATATAACGTATGTAATTCACATTCACTGTTTGTTATTGTTTTTTTCCACGTGAGAGTTTGAGTTGACGCGTTGACGCGACCCATCGAAGTACCGGCGTGCTTTTGTTTACATTTTACGTGTCACGCTGAGCTCGATCCAGCTCGGTGACCAGACTTTTCCCCTCTCCCACCCCCCAGGGTTATGAAGCATAGTTGAGTTAAGACAGATTCAGTCTGTAAATGTTTGTCGCGTTTGAAAATAATCAATACTGTTAGTTATGTCTCATATATAAGGGATTTATAGTCAAAAACTTTGTTTTTACGAGTTTGTTTTATTTAACATCGTTAATCCACGGTGTCCAGCGTTCCGTTTATCGTTGACATTATTTTTGACAGTGTCAGTAACCGCCCCCACCGCCCCCACTTTCTCACAAAAGAGGTTAACTTATTACTGTTTGTAGATGTGTATAAAATATGTTGGACCATTTAGTCATGGGAGCTATTCCCCAAAATTGAACAATTAAATCTCATAGAATGGTGTAGTTGAACATAGACCTTTACGCTTAAAATGTTTCAATGTTAAACCCTCAGAATACTTTTCATCTCCTCTAATGACGGATAGTTCAGAAGATGAACACATGTCAAATACATTGCTTAATTGATTGATTTTTTTATTCACATCTTAACATGTTTAAATCCGTACTCGGACTATCTGACTTTAACATGATGCATAATTCCAGCGATAGACGCGTGTATGCGCTGATATCCTTGTTTTTTTAGGCATATTCTAAAGAGCCTGATACACAATAAAAAGAAATGTTAAGTTAAAGTTTTTAAAAAAAAATACTTGATATAAACATTTGTTGGCCCGGGGGTTTTGGCTGAGATTGGATGATATATAATAAAAGTATTTTTTAATAGTTCTTCTGCTGGTGCAAACATTTTGTTAACAACGCCCGGAAGGGACTAAATGGAAAAGACAGAGTTCTAAAACTAGAAAATCACGAGGTGCAAGATTTTATCGTGGAATTGGAGCATGTTTTTTTCTTTGGCAGTGTGTTTCGCCAAAGTTTTTTGTCATACAACTTGGCGTCGGTTTCGTTCCATTAACACTTAATTTCGAGATAAGGCAACATTAAAAAGTATTATAATTAAGAGAGGAGGGTACTAAATACTAAATGGTTAAGAAATTACCTGTTTTTATTGTCATTTTATGATTACTAACCCATCAGAAGAGAGCAAATACCTGTACCAGGGGCATTGTCGCATGGCTGGTAGAAGAATAGGGTAATATAGCTGGTAGTCCTAACCATAGAGACCCGTATGTGGCGCCAAAGTGGTAGGGAGTCGAAGTAGGGAAAATTCCACCCCTCCTTGTGAGGTCACTTTCAGTGGGAGGCATCTTCGACCATGTCCTGGATGTCCAGGCAGCCGGTTCAGAAGCGACCGTTCGGGGGGGGGGTCTCTCAGCTGTTAGGTTCACATTAAGGGAAGGGGCGAGATAGCTAAGGGGGTGTTCCGGGAAGACCCATAAAGAGCACTAGACTCGGGGCTGCTGATTTTCTGCCACATGTAGGATATTTAGCTGGTTGAAGAAAAGGACATTATAGCTGGTTGAAGAATAGGACATTATAGCTGGTTGAAGAATAGGACATTATAGCTGGTTGAAGAATAGGACATTATAGCTGGTTGAAGAATAGGACATTATAGCTGGTTGAAGAATAGGACATTATAGCTGGTTGAAGAATAGGACATTATAGCTGGTTGAAGAATAGGACATTATAGCTGGTTGAAGAATAGGACATTATAGCTGGTTGAAGAATAGGACATTATAGCTGGTTGAAGAATAGGACATTATAGCTGGTTGAAGAATAGGACATTATAGCTGGTTGAAGAATAGGACATTATAGCTGGTTGAAGAATTGTACAATATAGCTGGTAGGGGAATAGACAACGCCGGTGGTAGAAACGTCGACCAACATATCTATAGAAGAGGAGTGAAGCAATATAGCTAACAGAAGAGTTGGACAACAGGAACAGCTGGTAGAAGAGACTGATGTAATATAGCTGGTAAAATAGTGGGGTAAATTGCTGGTAGAAGAATTGAGGCTATGTAGCAGGTAGAAGAGTGGATCACTTGATCGCAAACAACATGTATTTTGATTGAAATTTCTTTTTAAAATTAAATTTATTTTCAAGGAACACTAAGAATTTTACCCGCTCTACAAATGCCAGAACTGCTCTGAATCTCTGGTTTCAACAACAATTTAGTATGATTTTTACAAAAACAATTAAGTATTATCTTTACAAAAACAAAGTGAATACAATTTCAATTTTTCAAAGCAAATACTTTTAGTTGGCACTAACAATTACAATAAGGTAAATTTATTTAGACTCGAGATGTTTGGCATTTAGAAAGCCGTTGTTTGCTATCCATCACTCTAATGAGGCACTTAAAAGGCTCAAATTACATCAATGCTGGGCATAATAAATATGTTGTGTGCTGGCCAAATAAGAGAAAATTATCTATTGCCTCTCATTACATGCTAAGATTTTACCTTTTTAAATGTTACATATTAATGTTATTTCTGTTTTAAATTTCACAAAAAATATTTATGTTTGCATTTAATTATTATGTTTTATTATGTTTCATATATTATTTTCTACTATTTGAGAGCATAATTTTATTGTGCTTTTATCAAATATCTTATGTAACTAACATCCCCATAACTGATACATGAGAATATATCTTGTCATTATCTCAATATTTCATAATCGGAAAACCAGTCACCCCACACTCAGACTTCCAGTCTCCCCACACTCAGACTTCCAGTCACCCCACACTCAGACTGCCAGTCACCCCAACACTCAGGCTTCCAGTCTCCCCACACACAGACCTCCAGTCTCCCCGCACTCAGACGTCTAGTCTCCCCACACACAGACCTCCAGTCTCCCCACACTCAGGCTTCCAGTCACCACACACTCAGACTTCCAGTCACCCCACACTCAGACTTCCAGTCACCCCACACTCAGACTTCCAGTCACCCCACACTCAGACTGCAAGTCACCCCAAACACAGGCTTCCAGTCTCTCCACACACAGACTTCCAGTCTCCTAACCCTCAGAATTCCAGTCTCTCCACACACAGACTTCCAATCTCCTAAGCCTCAGACTTCCAGTCTCTCCACACACAGACTTCCAGTCTCCTAACCCTCAGACTTCCAGTCTCTCCACACACAGACTTCCAGTCTCCTAAGCCTCAGACTTCCAGTCTCCCCACACTCAGTCTTCCAGTCTCCTAACCCTCAAACTTCCAGTCTCCTAACCCTTAGACTTCCAGTCTCCTAACCCTCATACTTCCAGTCTCTCCACACTCAGACTTCCAGTCTCCTAAACCTCAGACTTCCAGTCTCCTAAGCCACAGACTTCCAGTCTCCTAGCCCTCAGACGTCCAGTCTATCCACACACAGACTTCCAGTCTCCTAACCCTCAGACTTCCAGTCTCCTAACCCTCACACTTCCAGTCTCCTAACCCTCAGACTTCCAGTCTCCCCACACTCAGACTTCCAGTCTCCTAACCCTCAGACTTCCAGTCTCCTAACCCTCAGACTTCCAGTCTCCTCACACTCAGACTTCCAGTCTCCTAACCCTCAGACTTACAGTCTCCTAACCCTCAGACTTCCAGTCTCCTCACACTCAGACTTCCAGTCTCCTAACCCTCAGACTTCCAGTCTCCTCACACTCAGACTTCCAGTCTCCTAACCCTCAGACTTCCAGTCTCCTCACACTCAGACTTCCAGTCTCCTCACACTCAGACTTCCAGTCTCCTAACCCTCAGACTTCCAGTCTCCTCACACTCAGACTTCCAGTCTCCTAACCCTCAGACTTCCAGTCTCCTCACACTCAGACTTACAGTCTCCTAACCCTCAGACTTCCAGTCTCCTCACACTCAGACTTACAGTCTCCTAACCCTCAGACTTACAGTCTCCTAACCCTCAGACTACCAGTCTCCTAACCCTCAGACTTTCCAGTCTCCTCACACAGACTTCCAGTCTCCTAACCCTCAGACTTCCAGTCTCCTCACACTCAGACTTACAGTCTCCTAACCCTCAGACTTCCAGTCTCCTCACACTCAGACTTACAGTCTCCTAACCCTCAGACTTACAGTCTCCTCACACTCAGACTTACAGTCTCCTAACCCTCAGACTTCCAGTCTCCTAAGCCCTCAGACTTCCAGTCTCCTAACCCTCAGACTTCCAGTCTCCTCACACTCAGACTTACAGTCTCCTAACCCTCAGACTTCCAGTCTCCTAACCCTCAGACTTCCAGTCTCCTAACCCTCAGACTTCCAGTCTCCTCACACTCAGACTTCAGTCTCCTAACCCTCAGACTTCCAGTCTCCTAACCCTCAGACTTCCAGTCTCCTAACCCTCAGACTTACAGTCTCCTAACCCTCAGACTTCCAGTCTCCTCACACTCAGACTTCCAGTCTCCTAACCCTCAGACTTCCAGTCTCCTCACACTCAGACTTCCAGTCTCCTAACCCTCAGACTTCCAGTCTCCTCACACTCAGACTTCCAGTCTCCTCACACTCAGACTTCCAGTCTCCTAACCCTCAGACTTCCAGTCTCCTCACACTCAGACTTCCAGTCTCCTAACCCTCAGACTTCAGTCTCCTCACACTCAGACTTCCAGTCTCCTAACCCTCAGACTTCCAGTCTCCTCACACTCAGACTTCCAGTCTCCTAACCCTCAGACTTCCAGTCTCCTCACACTCAGACTTCCAGTCTCCTAACCCTCAGACTTCCAGTCTCCTCACACTCAGACTTCCAGTCTCCTAACCCTCAGACTTCCAGTCTCCTCACACTCAGACTTACAGTCTCCTAACCCTCAGACTTCCAGTCTCCTCACACTCAGACTTCCAGTCTCCTCACACTCAGACTTCCAGTCTCCTAACCCTCAGACTTCCAGTCTCCTCACACTCAGACTTCCAGTCTCCTAACCCTCAGACTTCCAGTCTCCTCACACTCAGACTTCCAGTCTCCTAACCCTCAGACTTCCAGTCTCCTCACACTCAGACTTACAGTCTCCTAACCCTCAGACTTCCAGTCTCCTCACACTCAGACTTCCAGTCTCCTAACCCTCAGACTTCCAGTCTCCTCACACTCAGACTTCCAGTCTCCTAACCCTCAGACTTCCAGTCTCCTCACACTCAGACTTACAGTCTCCTAACCCTCAGACTTCCAGTCTCCTCACACTCAGACTTACAGTCTCCTAACCCTCAGACTTCCAGTCTCCTCACACTCAGACTTCCAGTCTCCTCACACTCAGACTTCCAGTCTCCTAACCCTCAGACTTCCAGTCTCCTCACACTCAGACTTCCAGTCTCCTAACCCTCAGACTTCCAGTCTCCTCACACTCAGACTTCCAGTCTCCTAACCCTCAGACTTCCAGTCTCCTCACACTCAGACTTCCAGTCTCCTAACCCTCAGACTTCCAGTCTCCTCACACTCAGACTTCCAGTCTCCTAACCCTCAGACTTCCAGTCTCCTCACACTCAGACTTCCAGTCTCCTAACCCTCAGACTTCCAGTCTCCTCACACTCAGACTTACAGTCTCCTAACCCTCAGACTTCCAGTCTCCTCACACTCAGACTTCCAGTCTCCTCACACTCAGACTTCCAGTCTCCTAACCCTCAGACTTCCAGTCTCCTCACACTCAGACTTCCAGTCTCCTAACCCTCAGACTTCCAGTCTCCTCACACTCAGACTTCCAGTCTCCTAACCCTCAGACTTCCAGTCTCCTCACACTCAGACTTCCAGTCTCCTAACCCTCAGACTTCCAGTCTCCTCACACTCAGACTTCCAGTCTCCTAACCCTCAGACTTCCAGTCTCCTCACACTCAGACTTCCAGTCTCCTAACCCTCAGACTTCCAGTCTCCTCACACTCAGACTTACAGTCTCCTAACCCTCAGACTTCCAGTCTCCTCACACTCAGACTTACAGTCTCCTAACCCTCAGACTTCCAGTCTCCTCACACTCAGACTTACAGTCTCCTAACCCTCAGACTTCCAGTCTCCTCACACTCAGACTTACAGTCTCCTAACCCTCAGACTTACAGTCTCCTCACACTCAGACTTACAGTCTCCTAACCCTCAGACTTACAGTCTCCTCACACTCAGACTTACAGTCTCCTAACCCTCAGACTTCCAGTCTCCTCACACTCAGACTTACAGTCTCCTAACCCTCAGACTTCCAGTCTCCTCACACTCAGACTTACAGTCTCCTAACCCTCAGACTTCCAGTCTCCTCACACTCAGACTTACAGTCTCCTAACCCTCAGACTTCCAGTCTCCTCACACTCAGACTCCAGTCTCCTAACCCTCAGACTTCCAGTCTCCTAACCCTCAGACTTCCAGTCTCCTCACACTCAGACTCCAGTCTCCTAACCCTCAGACTTCCAGTCTCCTCACACTCAGACTTCCAGTCTCCTACCCTCAGACTTCCAGTCTCCTAACCCTCAGACTTCCAGTCTCCTAACCCTCAGACTTCCAGTCTCCTACCCTCAGACTTCCAGTCTCCTAACCCTCAGACTTCCAGTCTCCTAACCCTCAGACTTCCAGTCTCCTCACACTCAGACTTCCAGTCTCCTAACCCTCAGACTTACAGTCTCCTAACCCTCAGACTTCCAGTCTCCTCACACTCAGACTTCCAGTCTCCTAACCCTCAGACTTCCAGTCTCCTCACACTCAGACTTCCAGTCTCCTAACCCTCAGACTTCCAGTCTCCTCACACTCAGACTTCCAGTCTCCTAACCCTCAGACTTCCAGTCTCCTCACACTCAGACTTACCAGTCTCCTAACCCTCAGACTTCCAGTCTCCTCACACTCAGACTTCCAGTCTCCTAACCCTCAGACTTCCAGTCTCCTAACCCTCAGACTTCCAGTCTCCTAACCCTCAGACTACCAGTCTCCTCACACTCAGACTTCCAGTCTCCTCACACTCAGACTTCCAGTCTCCTAACCCTCAGACTTACCAGTCTCCTAACCCTCAGACTTACCAGTCTCCTAACCCTCAGACTACCAGTCTCCTCACACTCAGACTTACAGTCTCCTAACCCTCAGACTACCAGTCTCCTCACACTCAGACTTCCAGTCTCCTAACCCTCAGACTTCCAGTCTCCTCACACTCAGACTACCAGTCTCCTAACCCTCAGACTACCAGTCTCCTAACCCTCAGACTACCAGTCTCCTAACCCTCAGACTACCAGTCTCCTAACCCTCAGACTACCAGTCTCCTAACCCTCAGACTACCAGTCTCCTAACCCTCAGACTACCAGTCTCCTAACCCTCAGACTACCAGTCTCCTAACCCTCAGACTACCAGTCTCCTAACCCTCAGACTACCAGTCTCCTAACCCTCAGACTACCAGTCTCCTCACACTCAGACTTACCAGTCTCCTAACCCTCAGACTTCCAGTCTCCTAACCCTCAGACTACCAGTCTCCTCACCCTCAGACTTCCAGTCTCCTAACCCTCAGACTACCAGTCTCCTAACCCTCAGACTACCAGTCTCCTAACCCTCAGACTACCAGTCTCCTAACCCTCAGACTTCCAGTCTCCTAACCCTCAGACTACCAGTCTCCTCACACTCAGACTTACAGTCTCCTAACCCTCAGACTTCCAGTCTCCTCACACTCAGACTACCAGTCTCCTCACACTCAGACTACCAGTCTCCTAACCCTCAGACTTCCAGTCTCCTCACACTCAGACTACCAGTCTCCTAACCCTCAGACTACCAGTCTCCTCACCCTCAGACTTCCAGTCTCCTAACCCTCAGACTACCAGTCTCCTAACCCTCAGACTACCAGTCTCCTAACCCTCAGACTACCAGTCTCCTAACCCTCAGACTACCAGTCTCCTAACCCTCAGACTACCAGTCTCCTAACCCTCAGACTACCAGTCTCCTAACCCTCAGACTACCAGTCTCCTAACCCTCAGACTACCAGTCTCCTAACCCTCAGACTACCAGTCTCCTAACCCTCAGACTACCAGTCTCCTAACCCTCAGACTACCAGTCTCCTAACCCTCAGACTACCAGTCTCCTAACCCTCAGACTACCAGTCTCCTAACCCTCAGACTACCAGTCTCCTAACCCTCAGACTACCAGTCTCCTAACCCTCAGACTACCAGTCTCCTAACCCTCAGACTACCAGTCTCCTAACCCTCAGACTACCAGTCTCCTAACCCTCAGACTACCAGTCTCCTAACCCTCAGACTACCAGTCTCCTAACCCTCAGACTACCAGTCTCCTAACCCTCAGACTACCAGTCTCCTAACCCTCAGACTACCAGTCTCCTAACCCTCAGACTACCAGTCTCCTAACCCTCAGACTTACCAGTCTCCTAACCCTCAGACTACCAGTCTCCTAACCCTCAGACTACCAGTCTCCTAACCCTCAGACTACCAGTCTCCTAACCCTCAGACTACCAGTCTCCTAACCCTCAGACTACCAGTCTCCTAACCCTCAGACTACCAGTCTCCTCACACTCAGACTACCAGTCTCCTAACCCTCAGACTTCCAGTCTCCTAACCCTCAGACTTCCAGTCTCCTAACCCTCAGACTACCAGTCTCCTAACCCTCAGACTACCAGTCTCCTAACCCTCAGACTTCCAGTCTCCTAACCCTCAGACTACCAGTCTCCTAACCCTCAGACTACCAGTCTCCTAACCCTCAGACTACCAGTCTCCTCACACTCAGACTACCAGTCTCCTAACCCTCAGACTTCCAGTCTCCTAACCCTCAGACTACCAGTCTCCTAACCCTCAGACTACCAGTCTCCTAACCCTCAGACTACCAGTCTCCTAACCCTCAGACTACCAGTCTCCTCACACTCAGACTACCAGTCTCCTAACCCTCAGACTACCAGTCTCCTAACCCTCAGACTACCAGTCTCCTAACCCTCAGACTACCAGTCTCCTAACCCTCAGACTACCAGTCTCCTAACCCTCAGACTACCAGTCTCCTAACCCTCAGACTACCAGTCTCCTAACCCTCAGACTACCAGTCTCCTAACCCTCAGACTACCAGTCTCCTAACCCTCAGACTACCAGTCTCCTAACCCTCAGACTACCAGTCTCCTAACCCTCAGACTACCAGTCTCCTAACCCTCAGACTACCAGTCTCCTAACACTCAGACTACCAGTCTCCTAACCCTCAGACTACCAGTCTCCTAACCCTCAGACTACCAGTCTCCTAACCCTCAGACTACCAGTCTCCTAACCCTCAGACTACCAGTCTCCTAACCCTCAGACTACCAGTCTCCTAACCCTCAGACTACCAGTCTCCTAACCCTCAGACTACCAGTCTCCTAACCCTCAGACTACCAGTCTCCTAACACTCAGACTACCAGTCTCCTAACCCTCAGACTACCAGTCTCCTCACACTCAGACTTCCAGTCTCCTAACCCTCAGACTACCAGTCTCCTAACCCTCAGACTACCAGTCTCCTAACCCTCAGACTTCCAGTCTCCTAACCCTCAGACTACCAGTCTCCTCACACTCAGACTACCAGTCTCCTAACCCTCAGACTTCCAGTCTCCTAACCCTCAGACTACCAGTCTCCTAACCCTCAGACTACCAGTCTCCTAACCCTCAGACTACCAGTCTCCTCACACTCAGACTACCAGTCTCCTAACCCTCAGACTACCAGTCTCCTAACCCTCAGACTTCCAGTCTCCTAACCCTCAGACTACCAGTCTCCTAACCCTCAGACTACCAGTCTCCTAACCCTCAGACTACCAGTCTCCTAACCCTCAGACTACCAGTCTCCTAACCCTCAGACTACCAGTCTCCTAACCCTCAGACTACCAGTCTCCTAACCCTCAGACTACCAGTCTCCTAACCCTCAGACTACCAGTCTCCTAACCCTCAGACTACCAGTCTCCTAACCCTCAGACTACCAGTCTCCTAACCCTCAGACTACCAGTCTCCTAACCCTCAGACTACCAGTCTCCTAACCCTCAGACTACCAGTCTCCTAACCCTCAGACTACCAGTCTCCTAACCCTCAGACTACCAGTCTCCTAACCCTCAGACTACCAGTCTCCTAACCCTCAGACTACCAGTCTCCTAACCCTCAGACTACCAGTCTCCTAACCCTCAGACTACCAGTCTCCTAACCCTCAGACTACCAGTCTCCTAACCCTCAGACTACCAGTCTCCTAACCCTCAGACTACCAGTCTCCTAACCCTCAGACTACCAGTCTCCTAACCCTCAGACTACCAGTCTCCTAACCCTCAGACTACCAGTCTCCTAACCCTCAGACTACCAGTCTCCTAACCCTCAGACTACCAGTCTCCTAACCCTCAGACTACCAGTCTCCTAACCCTCAGACTACCAGTCTCCTAACCCTCAGACTACCAGTCTCCTCACACTCAGACTACCAGTCTCCTAACCCTCAGACTACCAGTCTCCTAACCCTCAGACTACCAGTCTCCTAACCCTCAGACTACCAGTCTCCTAACCCTCAGACTACCAGTCTCCTAACCCTCAGACTACCAGTCTCCTAACCCTCAGACTACCAGTCTCCTAACCCTCAGACTACCAGTCTCCTAACCCTCAGACTACCAGTCTCCTAACCCTCAGACTACCAGTCTCCTAACCCTCAGACTACCAGTCTCCTAACCCTCAGACTACCAGTCTCCTAACCCTCAGACTACCAGTCTCCTAACCCTCAGACTACCAGTCTCCTAACCCTCAGACTACCAGTCTCCTAACCCTCAGACTACCAGTCTCCTAACCCTCAGACTACCAGTCTCCTAACCCTCAGACTACCAGTCTCCTCACACTCAGACTACCAGTCTCCTAACCCTCAGACTACCAGTCTCCTAACCCTCAGACTACCAGTCTCCTAACCCTCAGACTACCAGTCTCCTAACCCTCAGACTACCAGTCTCCTAACCCTCAGACTACCAGTCTCCTAACCCTCAGACTACCAGTCTCCTAACCCTCAGACTACCAGTCTCCTAACCCTCAGACTACCAGTCTCCTAACCCTCAGACTACCAGTCTCCTAACCCTCAGACTACCAGTCTCCTAACCCTCAGACTACCAGTCTCCTAACCCTCAGACTACCAGTCTCCTAACCCTCAGACTACCAGTCTCCTAACCCTCAGACTACCAGTCTCCCCAGTGACAACAGTTGGAGTGAAAACAGAAGTACTGATAAAATAGTTAGTGACAACAGAGTTTATGACTAAAGTGGTAGTGACAACAGAGGTTATGACTAAAGTGGAAGGAACAACAGAGTTTATGACTAAAGTGGTAGTGACAACTGAGTTTATGACTAAAGTGTAGTGACAACAGAGGTTATGACTAAAGTGGTAGTGACAACAGAGTTTATGACTAAAGTGGTAGTGACAACAGAGGTTATGACTAAAGTGGAAGGGACAACAGAGTTTATGACTAAAGTGGTAGTGACAACAGAGTTTATGACTAAAGTGGTAGTGACAACAGAGGTTATGACTAAAGTGGTAGTGACAACAGAGTTTATGACTAAAGTGGTAGTGACAACAGAGGTTATGACTAAAGTGGAAGGGACAACAGAGTTTATGACTAAAGTGGTAGTGACAACAGAGGTTATGACTAAAGTGGAAGGGACAACAGAGGTTATGACTAAAGTGGTAGTGACAACAGAGTTTATGACTAAAGTGGTAGTGACAACAGAGGTTATGACTAAAGTGGTAGTGACAACAGAGGTTATGACTAAAGTGGTAGTGACAACAGAGTTTATGACTTAAGTGGTAGTGACAACAGAGGTTATGACTAAAGTGGAAGGGACAACAGAGTTTATGACTAAAGTGGTAGTGACAACAGAGTTTATGACTAAAGTGGTAGTGACAACAGAGGTTATGACTAAAGTGGTAGTGACAACAGAGTTTATGACTAAAGTGGTAGTGACAACAGAGGTTATGACTAAAGTGGAAGGGACAACAGAGTTTATGACTAAAGTGGTAGTGACAACAGAGGTTATGACTAAAGTGGAAGGGACAACAGAGGTTATGACTAAAGTGGTAGTGACAACAGAGTTTATGACTAAAGTGGTAGTGACAACAGAGTTTATGACTAAAGTGGTAGTGACAACAGAGGTTATGACTAAAGTGGTAGTGACAACAGAGGTTATGACTAAAGTGGTAGTGACAACAGAGTTTATGACTAAAGTGGTAGTGACAACAGAGGTTATGACTAAAGTGGAAGGGACAACAGAGTTTATGACTAAAGTGGTAGTGACAACAGAGTTTATGACTAAAGTGGTAGTGACAACAGAGGTTATGACTAAAGTGGAAGGGACAACAGAGTTTATGACTAAAGTGGTAGTGACAACAGAGGTTATGACTGAAGTGGAAGGGACAACAGAGGTTATGACTAAAGTGGTAGTGACAACAGAGGTTATGACTAAAGTGGTAGTGACAACAGAGTTTATGACTAAAGTGGTAGTGACAACAGAGGTTATGACTAAAGTGGAAGGGACAACAGAGTTTATGACTAAAGTGGTAGTGACAACAGAGGTTATGACTAAAGTGGAAGGGACAACAGAGGTTATGACTAAAGTGGTAGTGACAACAGAGTTTATGACTAAAGTGGTAGTGACAACAGAGGTTATGACTAAAGTGGTAGTGACAACAGAGGTTATGACTAAAGTGGTAGTGACAACAGAGTTTATGACTTAAGTGGTAGTGACAACAGAGGTTATGACTAAAGTGGAAGGGACAACAGAGTTTATGACTAAAGTGGTAGTGACAACAGAGTTTATGACTAAAGTGGTAGTGACAACAGAGGTTATGACTAAAGTGGTAGTGACAACAGAGTTTATGACTAAAGTGGTAGTGACAACAGAGGTTATGACTAAAGTGGAAGGGACAACAGAGGTTATGACTAAAGTGGAAGGGACAACAGAGGTTATGACTAAAGTGGAAGGGACAACAGAGTTATGACTAAAGTGGTAGTGACAACAGAGTTTATGACTAAAGTGTAGTGACAACAGAGTTTATGACTAAAGTGGTAGTGACAACAGAGGTTATGACTAAAGTGGTAGTGACAACAGAGGTTATGACTAAAGTGGTAGTGACAACAGAGTTTATGACTAAAGTGGTAGTGACAACAGAGGTTATGACTAAAGTGGAGGGGACAACAGAGTTTATGACTAAAGTGGTAGTGACAACAGAGTTTATGACTAAAGTGGTAGTGACAACAGAGTTTATGACTAAAGTGGTAGTGACAACAGAGGTTATGACTAAAGTGGAAGGGACAACAGAGTTTATGACTAAAGTGGTAGTGACAACAGAGGTTATGACTAAAGTGGTAGTGACAACAGAGGTTATGACTAAAGTGGTAGTGACAACAGAGGTTATGACTAAAGTGGTAGTGACAACAGAGGTTATGACTAAAGTGGTAGTGACAACAGAGTTTATGACTAAAGTGGTAGTGACAACAGAGGTTTATGACTAAAGTGGAAGGGACAACAGAGTTTATGACTAAAGTGGTAGTGACAACAGAGGTTATGACTAAAGTGGAAGTGACAACAGAGTTTATGACTAAAGTGGTAGTGACAACAGAGGTTATGACTAAAGTGGAAGGGACAACAGAGTTTATGACTAAAGTGGTAGTGACAACAGAGTTTATGACTAAAGTGGTAGTGACAACAGAGGTTATGACTAAAGTGGTAGTGACGATAGTGGTTGTGACACCAGTAGTAGTAACAATAGTGTTAGAAACAATAGTGGTACTGAAAACAGTGTTATTGACAACAACAATAGTGGCAAAAATAGTACTGACAACAGTAGTAGTGGCAACAGTTGTAGTGACAGAGCAATGTCATAGACTATTCTATTTAATTCAAATATTTTATAATTCTAGTTATAACACAGATAAAAATGTAATTTGATAAAAAATTATAGGTTATCTTTATGCCCTTCTAGGTAGGAGATGCCAAGTGTTGCAAGAGCTATTCATTTATTTTTTAGGCTTACCGTGGCATAATTAGTCCGTCAATTGAGAAACATCAAGCAATCGGATAAATAATAGCAGTGCGTCTATACTTTGATCTTTGTAATAAGTATTAAGTATAGGTTGTTGAAAAAGTGCATAGAGAATACACATCTTAGTTTAGGATGCCATTCTTTAGGCAAAACTTCCTTTTGGGACTATGTATTAAAATTTTATATACTTTAAATCAATTTGTTAAAAAATTGAAGTTGACTTCTACAACATGCGAGGTCTGTATGTTCCTAAATACATCATCTTAAGATGTTTCATGGATGTGAACAAATATACAAGAAAATATTACTACTCAAAGATTTGTTAGGTTTAAATTTAGTCATTTAGCAAATTTTTTGAGTAATGATTGCATGCGAGCTGTAAACGATACATTTAAATTTTTGTTTTTAAATATTGTGGAGGCAGATATTCATGTCAACTGAACTGAAATACAAGCTAGAATACCCTCATTGTGGTATTAACTGGAATTATATATAAACTAGTGTATAACCCGTCAAAAATGAAGGAAGTTTTCAGCTGAAATCTATTTATTTTGAAAAAAATGCACTTTATTAGGGAGCCTATGGCGCCAAATTTTTCAAAAGCCCAACTAACTTGTTCTTGTTTGATAAATGCAAAATATTAAACTTTCTGAAATTCACACAAAGTATTTTATAAGGGTTGTAGGGCGCCTACGGCGCCTGCTTTGTTTTTTGATTTTATAATTAACCATCATCAAATCCTCTTTTTACATTGCTCCCTTTTCCAAAATTAAAATATGATCTAAAACAATGACGTCATATAATTTTGTTTACAGCGCATCATTAATTTGCCCACATTTTGATGCATTGGTGCAGTAATTTGCCGCGCTGCTTTCTAAAATTATTATAGCGTTACATCCACACATACATACATACATACATACATACATACATACATACATACATACATACATACATACATACATACATACATACATACATACATACATACATACATACATACATACATACATACATACATACATACATACATACATACATACATACATACATACATACATACATACATACATACATACATACATACATACATACATACATACATACATACATACATACATACATACATACATACATACATACATACATACATACATACATACATACATACATACATACATACATACATACATACATACATACATACATACATACATACATACATACATACATACATACATACATACATACATACATACATACATACATACATACATACATACATACATACATACATACATACATACATACATACATACATACATACATACATACATACATACATACATACATACATACAGACGACGGGAATTATTTATATTGATACTTTGTGTACATTTCAGCAAGTTTAATATTTCGTATTTATCAAACATGGATAAGTTACTTATGTTAATTATGTATATTGATTCCCGTTGTCTGTCTTAGGTGGCTCTGCGATCGATTTTGTATAACAATATTATATGACGTCATTGTTTTATGCTTATATTTTAATTTTTGAAATGGGAACAATGTACAAAATACATACATACATACAGACGACGGGAATTATTATATACTAGACGCCCCGCGGTGTAGCATACGCCACAGACTTGCTCATGGAGAGTGCAAAAAAGTGGAGAAATAACGGACACAAACTACAGCATGAAGAAATCAAAACAACGCCAGTGAACGTCGGTTTGAGGGGAACTACCAACTCATTGTTGTTTCGAGACATTTGCAGGCGAAATTTGGTACACCCCTAACTTCTATAAAGTTAGCTATAAAACGATAATCGGTTTAAAATCAGAGTTACATAATCGATAATCGGTTTAAAAAACAAAAAAACAACAACACGCAATTAACAACCCTAAACATGACTAACCCTCGCTAGGGTCGGCGAATCACAGTTTATGTTTAAGGGATGGTACTATAAAATGGGAGGCGGGTAACAACATCCTCAGAGTGCATGTAATCGATAATAGGTTTTAAAAAAAACACGAAACAACAACTCGCAATTAACAACCCTAAACATGACTAACCCTCGCTAGCGTCGGCGAATCACAGTTTATGTTTAAGGGATGGTACTATTAAATGGGAGGCGGGTTACAACAACCTCAGTGCGCATGTAATCGATAAATAAATAAATACATAAATTGATTATTTATATAGCGCTGTATCCCAGTAAGGAACTGGGCTCACAGCGCTTTACATGAAAGAAATAACATACCTATAAATATTAAATTAACTTTCATATCACAACAAACACAAAAATTACAGTACATTATACATAAGCTACGTTAATCAGTTACAAGAAATGTTGTTTCATTAATTTTGAAAATAAATGTTGAAAAGATGTGTCTTAAGTGCAGTCTTGAAGGACATGGTTGTTTGAATACTACGTATGTGTAATGGTAGAGAATTCCATTGTTTGGCTGCACAAAAAGAGAACGACCTTTCACCAAATGTTTTGGTGCGTGTCGTAGGAACAGAGAGAACGCGTGTGTCTGCAGAAGATCGTAGCTGGCGAGTGGGTGAGTAGACCGACAAAAGTTCAGTAAGATACGATGGGCATGAGTCCGAAAAGAAGTTGTGACAGAGAACGGCCAGTTTGTAATCAATACGGGCTTGTATAGGCAGCCAATGAAGTGAGTGAAGAAGTGGAGTAACATGGTCATGTTTTTTTGCCTTGAGCACCAGTCTGGCAGCTGAATTTTGAACTTTCTGTAGTTTTTCAATGCATTGTTTTGGCGCACCTGACAGAAGAGAATTGCAGTAATCCATACGAGCTAGTACAAGAGCACAGACTAGAGTTTTTGTTGCACTAACTGTTAAGTAATGACGGATTGAGCTGATCTGACGAATGGCAGTGTAGGCAGAGCGACAGATGTGATTGATGAAGTTGTTAATAGACATGTTGTCAGAAATAATGTAGCCAAGATTCCTAGTCGATGTTGTGAACAGAATATCCGAACTGGCTACGTGAATTGACTTCGGAAGAGACAAAGTACTGCGTGATTTATTTTTTGCAAAATAGAAGTGCTTCAGTCTTGTCATCATTCAGCTTGAGTTTGCTGAACGTCATCCAAGACTTTACCTCACCAATGCACTCTTGCATCAATTGGACAGCGGAGTCCAAATTAGAGGGATCTGTGTGAGTATATAGCTGAGTATCATCTGCAAATGATTGGCTTTTAACTGAATGCTTTTCGAGCAGTAGAAGTAGTGGCCTTGTATACAGCACAAAAAGTACCGGACCCAAAACAGAGCCCTGAGGCACACCATAAAGCAAGTCAGCTTTGTTAGAGATACAGCCATCTACTGATACTACCTGTGATCTGTTAGATAAGTATGATTGAAACCAAGCCAGAACAAAGCCAGAAATTCCAAAATAATTTTGCAGGGTTTTCATCAGTGTTTGATGGTCGACAGTGTCAAAGGCTGCACTAAGATCTAAGAGGACCAATATAGAAATTTTCCCACTGTCCAGTGCGAGTAGGAGGTCATTTGTTACCTTTAACAGGGTGGTATCTGTGCTGTGAGAAGGTCTGTAGGCCGACTGATTGGGACTTAGAAGAGTGTGGTCATTTAGATAAGCAAAAATTTGTTTTAAGACTAGTTTTTCAATGACTTTCGACAAAAAGGAAATATTAGACACAGGTCGATAGTTGTTTAAATTGTTTTGGTCTAACCCTTGTTTTTTCAGCAAGGGTTTTATAATAGCAGATTTACATAATGAAGGAAAGGGTCCAGATTTTAGACTTGCATTAACTATATTTGTTACTGTTGGGAGTAAGAGATCTAATGACTCAACCAATAGTGGAGAGGGGATGGGATCAAGAGAGCAGGACGTTGGCTTAGATTTTAGAATAATACTTTTGACCTCATTTTCCGTAACAGGCTGGAACATGTTTATAGGTTTTCACACGAAACAACAACTCGCAATTAACAACCCTAAATATGACTAACCCTCGCTATGGGTCGGCCAATCACAGTTTATGTTTAATGGATGGTAGTATTAAATGAGAGGCGGGTAACAACAACCTCAGTGTGCTTTTCTCCATGTTTACTCGCTATTTTTTACTTACTTTGTGCTGCTTTTTGTGTCTGTACGCTCGACCCCCATCCGTTCTTTGCACTGTCTATTATGAGCAAGTCTGCTTCGTATGCTACGCCGCGGGTCTCCCCAGAGTTCCTTCTTTTCATTCACTGACAGTCGTTTGCCCAAACCCATCCCATTTTGACAACTGTGTCTTTCAGGAAGTCTTCACCCGTAACTAAATCATTAGCGGCGTATGCTACGCCGCGGGTTCAGCTAGTGTTGGCAATAAAGGGGTAAAAGAACGGGCACACACATACATTTTTAAAAATTAAAAAAAAACAATGTTTTCGCTGGGGCTTGAACCCAGGACCATCGACGTATGAGGCGGACGTGATAACCAGTACACTACGAATCTCAAATTTACTGTGAAGGAACAATGCAAGTGAACGCAAGTGCATTGTTGCCACCCACTCCCACCTCCTTTTTTTCATTTCATCCCACCACGCTTGCCAACAGTGTTTAGTTGACGAAAATTGTTTCGTATAATGAGTGTTTCGTTTAACAAGTAAGACTCTGGAACGAATTAATCTCGTTATGAGATGTTTGACCGTACCTACAATATATGGTGCTATGACTTCAAATTTCGATGACAATGTTTAATCAATAATTCTGTACCTATGAATTATTGATGTGCGTTGATTAAATTTCTCGTCTTTTTTTCAACGTTTTCAAAAAAAAAGAAAATTTATATATATATATATATATATATATATATATAAATATATATATATTCTTTAAGCAAAAAATATTTGGATTCATCGATTCATTACAATGTTTTATAGCTTCCTTGCAATTTTGTTTTGGTAGCTTTGAGTCTTCCCATTTGCTGAACCTCAATTTCCACCCGATAAACTCTTCGGGCAGCACTTCTGGTGAATGCAGATCTTGCTTATATAAATCCACATCGCCTTTCAGATCTTCATACATACAATTTCTAACAGCACTTGGCACAAGAGCTAACAGTTGTGAGGATGTCCTCGTTAACCCAGAGAACCGCACATCTAGTTCAGAAATGATGTGCTCGAGAAAGGGATTAATTAAGTTTCGCAGATAGTGTGGCATTGGCGTTTCTACGCACACATTGCTTCGGTAGATTTGCTGCTTAGCAATTCTGGGCATTGAAGCTTCAGCTCCATTGATAATGATATGATCATAAATGTTTTGAAAATAAGAATCTACATTTGTTCTTCTCTCTCTAAAACTCTTGCTTGACGTTTTCGATAAGTGACATAGCCGGAATTATGTAAATCGCTTCTTTCTGAAGTTCGACTTTTATTCCTCCCAGCCTAGATAACAGTTTGTACGTTACAACAAACGTCACAATAAATGTGAAGTTACACAAGGATGAAGTATTGACGTTGCTCGAGATTTACTGTCCGTATCCCAATCACCATTTGTAGTCAAACTTGGATCAAATCCTTGGTCATTGTGTTTTCATCGTGGCAGTGAAATTATCTCAAGAGTGTGAAAAATGTAAACATACGATTAATAGAAGTGCTTGTATGCTTCGTGGCGCTCAGCCCATCTTGCTTTGCACAAATCTGTAAGTGTCTTCCGTTTAGCACTGTCAAAAACTTGTTTCTATGACGTTTTTCAACAAGGTTTCGCGCTTTGGGCTGTTGTTAAAAAACATGCAGGTTTCTTTTAATTTGTCAATCATGTTACGCACATCGGGAAGTCTGCACAAATGCGTGATCACTAGGTTTAAAGCGTGATTGCTGCAGTGTGTGTATACCGCCAAAGGGGCCTCTCGCAAAATACGCGCTTGAACTCCTGAGACAGCGCCCGACATAGATGCAGCACCATCATAACACTGGCCCCTTGCATTCTGTAGTGGGATCCCCCAAATCTCTCAATAATTTCAAGATATATTTGTTACAAAAAAGGGCACACATTCACAAAAGGGGGTTCGTTAGAACGTACAACCCCCCACCCCCATGCGTACGGTCATGGACATTAAAGAAAACATATTACAATCAATAACTCTATTTTTTTATATTTTTTTTTAGACTGATGTTCCGTAAAATATTCATTTCTATATAATGGAAAACTACATTTTCAACTCTCTTGCCATCCCATCATAATATGTCACACCATTTTTATCCGCTTGGCTTCATCTTCGTCCGTCCTGATGCGTTCACTTTCGAGCCTTGTGTCTCAACTTCTATGTCGTGACAAATGCGTGGGCAGAAACCATTCACAATTGTGAAGCTTTTATATAAATAATAAACGAATTTTTAAAAACAACTTTAAAAAAAATGTTACCTATCAATACTATGGCCCCTTGTGGTCCGCTCTACAAACAAAAGTTTTTTCTTATTTATGTCCTGAAGTTATGAGGGAGAGAAAGTGTGGAGAGAATTATTATGGCGGGAGAAGGTGTGAGAGAGGCCGGTGAGGTTTTGGTTCTTTGTCATGTAACAGGGTGGATATATGTGAATGTGAGGATTGTGGAAGAGTTCAAACAAGAGAGTTGAAGTATGGATGAAAGTGGGATGAGACTGCAATCACGCTGGGTATAAAAATTTTATAAAAGAGGGCATCCGTAGACCTAACAGGACGCCACGAAACAAAAACGTGTTGACAAAAAACCTTCCTTGGTGAACAAACAAACGAACAGATATAAACTTAAAAAAGTGAAGTACAATAAAATAATTTTTAAAACCCGTAAAAAAAAACAAGTTTTTGACTATAAATCCTTTATGTACGAGACGTAACTAAAAGAATGTTCATTATAATATGCAGCGCAAGACCATCCAACAATACAAAATTGTAGTTGTGTCGTAAAACATGTTTAATATAATGCGCACCGATCAGGAATATGTTTATAAAAAGTGTTGTCAATAAAATACGCACCTTATTGCGCGACAGAAAGGATGTTTAGTATAATGCGCACCCTTACACTCTATCTCAAAAAATAACATGATATATAGGAATAAATAAAATAATCTAAAAATTCAATAATTTAATTGATACGTCGTTTTTATCATCGGTACAAAACTGCCTGCAAAATTTCAGCTCGCTAGCTTACCAGAAAGTGGGTTAAAAATCGATCCAAGGTTTTGGCGACAAGGGCGCAAGGGCGCAAGCAAGCAGACACCACGAGTTAGTATAAATGATTTAAACAACTTAGTTGCGGGGTTGTGACCAGAAATCCTCCAACCAGAAAATAAAGCTTTATAATGTAAGGATTGTGGAGGGGCTCATACAACATAGTGGCAGTATGAGAATGTGAGGATTGTGGAGGGGGCCAACCAACAGAGTGGCAGTATTAGAATGTAAGGATTGTAGAGGAGATAAAAAAAACAGAGTGGCGGTATGAGAATGTAATGATAGTCGAGGGGGTCATACAACAGAGTGGCAGTATTAGAAAGTAAGGATTGTAGAGGGGTCATACAACAGAGTGGCAGTATTAGAATGTAAGGATTGTGGAGGGGGTCATACAACAGAGTGGCAGTATTAGAATGTGAGGATTGTGGAGGGGTCATACAACAGAGTGGCAGTATTAGAATGTAAGGATTGTGGAGGGGGTCATACAACAGAGTGGCAGTATTGAGAATGTGAGGATTGTGGAGGGGGTCATACAACATAGTGGCAGTTTGAGAATGTAAGGATTGTGGAGGGGGTCATACAACATAGTGGCAGTATGAGAATGTGAGGATTGTGGAGGGGGCCATACAACATAGTGGCAGTATGAGAATGTGAGGATTGTGGAGGGGGCCATACAACAGAGTGGCAGTATTAGAATGTGAGGATTGTTGAGGCGGCCATACAACAGAGTGGCAGTATTAGAATGTGAGGATTGTGGAGGGGGCCATAGAACAGAGTGGCAGTATTAGAATGTAAGGATTGTGGAGGGGGTCATACAACAGAGTGGCAGTTTGAGAATGTAAGGATTGTGGAGGGGGTCATACAACATAGTGGCAGTTTGAGAATGTAAGGATTGTGGAGGGGGTCATACAACAGAGTGGCAGTATGAGAATGTAAGGATTGTGGAGGGGGTCATTTTAGCGTTTGGAAGTATGAGAATGATAAGTTTGATGGTGAAGAGTGAAACGGATATTTGTGAAAGTATGCAAGCTGAGGGGGTTGATTTAGGAGATGTTTCTCATTTAATCACAAAGCTGCTGTTAAAGGCACACATCACAGAAGCATCGTTTCATAAACAAAAAACATTTTAAAAAATTTACTCCATTAAATTTTAACCAGATACAAAATACTTTTTTTTTCGTTTTCAAAAAGGTTTATGTCTATTAGGCCAGGTTACCTCCAAACAACACACACACACAAGAGTGAAAGAAAATAATCGAAGACAGTTTGAAATGACCTCTCATCGTTTAAACTGTATCACAGTAATGGTAAGAATTCGATGTCTTTTGTTTGAAACGTTACCCTATTTTATTCGGAGTGATTTAAAGTTCAACAAAGATTTAATAATATTAAATACCATTTTAGATATTTAGACAAATATTCTAGAGAAAAATCTAATTTATTGGAAAGTCAGGATAAAATTTAGTAATATATTAGTAATATATATGGGGCCGTCCATAAAGTACGTCACGCACCAGAGGGGGGAGGGGGTTGTAAGAAAGTGTGACAATTTGTGACAGGAGGGAGGGGGGAGTTAAAAATGGTCAAAAATAGCGTTACGTACTTTGTGGACGACCCTTATAGCAATATATTAAAGACAAGCTTTTAATATAAAATAACTTATCATTATAGCTATTCTTAAGAACTGAATACACACACACCCAAAAAAAAAGCCAAGTCGCCATCATAATAATTTCTAAAGTAGTCAGCTCATCTTTCCGTCCATAGTTAAATTACATTCGTGACCCCAGAGAAAGAAAACATAACATCTCCGAACCATTTAGTCCAGTATCGACCTCCTCGCTCTCATCTGACATCAAACAGAGAATATTATTTGCTTCATGTCCTCGCTGGCTGACCTCATAGTTTACTGTCCTTATCTCCATCTCACAGGGAGCGCCTTCCTGCAATCTCTCTCATCCACTGCAAGACGCCCAATCTTACTTTGTGTTTACGAAATTTTAGTAGGAGATTTTTTTTGTGTGAAGTTACTGTTGGAAAATGTTATATTTATCACTTAGCTGTAATATTATTGAGTTATAGAGCACTCTTTTTTTAACCCAATTTCCCATGGGAAAAATTGCGTTTATATATTTGAAATGTCTGTATAGCTTACACATGCAACTCCCCCCTGAACCATACCAGGTAGAGAGTTCGGATCTTTTTGCAAATATGCTAAGGAGGTCCCAAGGATGTGCGACGGTAAAAAAAAACCAAAAGGTTTACTGGATTTCTTTTTGAAAAAAAAAGAAAAAAGAAAAGACCCGAAAAAATATCAGTATTTTTTTCACTTTTCGCTAACCATAACCTCTATCGGGTTGAAATAAACGCCAAACGATAGCTAATAATATTTAGAACAATGTTGAAGACGGAATTTCGCGAATGTATATGTTCATCCGACTTCCGTAATTGTAGCGCAATTGTTGAAAGCAATTGTTTTGTTTAGTTTCAAAACTATTGATTTGAAATTACTTTTAATGTAATCTAGAATGATAGTTAATTGGGTTTTCACGCTTTGTTAATGCTTATGTTAGATTGTTGCGTGGTGCACATTATATTAAAACATTCTTGGTGTGATGTAGCGTGAGGGGATATGACGTCATATTGTGTTTACTTTCAGAATTACTTATTTGAATTGACTTTGTAATCTAGAATGATTTCCCATTATTAAAAAATCGGAAATTCTTTTTGGAAATTGCGTTTAAATACTCTTCGAGTTTTTATTTCTCTTTTTAAATTAAAGTACAAAAATGTTTTATGATAGTAATAGGACGTGGAAATTTGATATATGCGCAGAGTGATTTCCGAAGTAGAGAACGCATGGTGATTTGATGAATACGGAAGTAGTTGTATAATGATTGATTGCGATACAATTCCTCGAGACAATACATAAAAATATGGGTCATATTGATGCCACATCATCATTTTTTCAAAAGTCTCGAGAGCCATTTCGGTAACCCTCGCCTTGGGTTGTTTCACAATGAACCTAAAATGCTTGCAGTGCTTCAGGGGGCTTTGTCTGGAGGAGCAGACTCTGGTGAGCTCTGGCAGTTAAGCTTCATTCAGACAACAAAACACATTGTAGTTTTACGTTGCTAACATGTGAAAGAAAGTGGGGATAGTGTCTGATACCTCCTACTCGCATCTTTCATTATTTTGAGTTATTTTGGTGGCGAAAAGGTCACACAATCTTTGCTCCATCCTTGGCGTTCTACCTTATCTACACCAGTGTAAGAGACAATCTTTTTCACTGTCCTTTACACGCATGAAACATATTTAATGCAATAAGTAATGTTTTACGATGTCATTTACGCATACACATTTTTTAAAAACAAGTTTAACAATTTTAATTTAGAAAATATCAAAGTTTTTCAGTTAAATTCATTGTAAACGTAAACACTTAGTTTGAAAATCGATTCGTTATTGCACATGCCACACATAAAACTCTGTACGTCTCACAAACTCACTTACACACACGCAAACAAAGATAAACTTACGCCTCAAAGTTGATATTCTCTACTGCCAATAGATATTAGGATGTTGTTAAAACACGGAGGTTTATAACCATTGCAAATAGGCTGTGAATAGTTAACATTGAAATGATAGCCCCGCTTGACTCATTAAAGCGAAAGGAAAATTAACATTAGCATTTTATAGTTTTAAAAATAACAGGTATCAAGTTTTTTGTAGAAATTTCCATAAGTGTAGCTAGACCTGAAATTCAGATTAACTAATCTACTAAAGACAGGAGACACCGGCTTTCATTTCCATTGGAAAACATGCTTCAACTGATATAATATAAATAAACTGAAATAGCATCTTCACCTATCAAAGATAAGATTTTTTTTCCTTTTCGCATTGCATCATCCCATATATTACATATTATCGCATTAAAGCAGTTAGAAGAGCCCAAGGAAAGAAACGGCTATGTCATATTTTAGCAGTTTTGAGATATTCAAGATTAAAAATTCAAAATTATACAGATTTCTTATAAATTAATTAAATAGATTTGAATTCTTATTAGGGTCAGAGACATAATTTTTGCATAAAACCTCTTTCAGAGCATTCTATTTTTTTTATCCTCTATCACACGGAAGCGTAACTAAAAAAAATTCAAAAATGTCAAAAAATAGTCGTTTCTTCCCTTGAGGTCTTCAGTTGTTTCTAATGTCAGAATATAATTATAGCTTTTAAAGTTAGGAATATTTCCCGCTTAAATAAATACTTATGAGGAAAGAAAAAGTATTTTCTCCGTTACATAAAATACTTGCTTAAACTTTAGAATGTGATTTATAAACCTTAGTAGATATTTTAGAAAGTAAGTTTCGATTACAGAATGGCTGTCTGCATTTAACCGATAGAAGTGAAGACAATGGTAGCCGAAAATGATGTGGGAGTCTACGTTAGTGGCAAGCTCTGTTAACGGATGTACAACTAGGAGCCAATCATGGACAGGGAAACATGGAAAGTTGTGATCCCTATTCCTTTTGGCTGTCATCATAATTAGATCATAATCGATAACAGGAGCGGACAAATAGGCATCTGTAATGAGTAAACAAATTCGCAAGCGATTGAAAGCACTTTACCCCTGACAGCTATCAATGACCTTTGTTGATGACGAACACACTATAAACATTTTCAAACTATAGATTATAGATTATAGATTATAGGTTATAGGTTATAGGTTATGCTTCATAAAACATTAGTCTGTTTCCGCCAGAGCGTTCGCCCTATCAAATAAAAAAAATCTGAATGCCCATGAATTTATTTTATATAACATAAATTCCATGAGATTTGGAGCTCTGGTTTTATTAGCTCTTACAAACGCCAGCATTAAATCTTCATTTTATTTTTTCGTTCAGCGGTTCTCTTTTCATCGTTAAATTCATCCAAGCGTCTTGGACCTTTTATCTACATTACATGATCGCTTAATTGTGGAGCAAAGAAATGTTTTCCTTTAATAATCTTTTTAATAAAAAAAAATCCAATAATGAAATAACAAACGCGAACTTTCAAGCGTCTTGATAAAGAACTTAAAACCGTGAAGACAACAGCTATTAATAAATGTATGTGAAATGAGGCAGTTCTTTCAAAAACACAACTTTTCTTAGCATTAATATAAATAGGAAAAAAGATTAATTCACTCACTGTACTACAACTACACACACATACACACAGAGCAACACACACGTAGGCCTACACATAAAAGGTACGAAACGACATGTACAAAGTTCAGTATAATATTCGACGTTTAAAATTGTCCCACACATTAGTACCACAGATAAAACCGATTTTAAACGAGAAAAAAATATTTGCGATTTATAAACGAAATAAATAAACATGAAATAAATTTGTGTTGCTGAACTTTTAAAAATGCCATGTAAGTTTAACGAGAAGAAACTCTATACCAGGTCTCTTCGTCTCAACTTGAGCGTTTCATAAACACGGGTTAACCAGAGACATGCTTGCTAAAACTGGACGTAACCGCACCGTTTGCACGGAAATTATTGGAAAGCTTTAAACGAAACAATAAACAACACGACAATTTGCACAAGCAGATTTCTTCTATATCGGGTTAGCCGTAACAGAACATAGATGACGACAGGCCATGACCCAAAATAAAAAAAAACAAAAATGTACGAGGTGTCACAAACAAACGGATGGTATGTGCGTATAGCTACGTGATTTTAATATGATCACTCAAGGCTGTCACAATTAAATCACGAGAAGACAACTCAGTAATCGATGTCCTCCAAATGTAAGGGCTGTAACTTTAATCCCAAATATGTTGATATCATGCTGAGCTAACGACCTTTTCTTGTCCCATTTTTAAATGACACGAACCAATGACTCCCATTCAAAACAATCCGAAATAATTTTGTTGTGTCACAGTTGTTACACAAATAATATCCACCCTAAATACTTTCACAAATTACGACAAAATAAATAAATAATGAAAAGCTCAATATACTAAACATGCAGAAACCAAAGCGCGTCACCCTGTTCTAACATTCACATCAACGCCGCCAGCTATTTGTGACACGACGATTGTTGTAACAAGCCCAATGACATTGATGCATAACCTAAACGGTCGATTTCAAACAGAGCAACCAAAAGAGATCGCCCCTTGTTCCTCAGATCCCAGAACAGAGGCGGGGGAAAAATAGACATTAAAATCCGTTATAAGAAATACGTTTTATTATTAAAGATACCAACGAATGAGCCTTATGTCCCGACGTTTCAATAAAACCAAATAATCTCAGTGTAAAACGTTTTACTAAAGAAAAGCTAACATAATTTCGTTTCAATGTTGTTGTTTTTTTTTCGGCAGGGGAAAAACGGGAATTATTATTTCAAAATAATAAAATATCTAAACATTAAAATATTTTTTCTTCATAAGAGTAACAAAAAAAAACCACACTAAAATTGCCACAGTTTTCACAAGATGAAGCAATCAATTTCAGATACTTCGTAATTTTTAACCTTTATAAACGGGTTGCGACTCGGCTAAAGTGCTTTCTACTACAAAAATTGCAAAAACAATAAACATTGATTTAAATCCATCAGAGATGCAAGATCAATATAGACATCTTGGGTCAGTTTGTGAAAACGCATTTAACAACAATCCAATTTATGAAATATTTTGCCTTTAAGTCTGGAGAGCTACATTATGATTTCGCGACTTTATGTTTTTTTTTATTTCAGAGAATTTCTTATATTGTTCTTTCCTTTAATGCTTTTCTGGCATTTTTTCTATAAGCCTAAACATGTCTTTTTCACTACTTTATTTTTTTTTATTATCCTATATTTGCATCACTTGATTAATATGTTGATTTCCTTAAATAATTTCTATTAATCTTCTCGAAGATTGTAGGGCCGGCTTAAGCTGAATCGATAACATCAGTAAACAAAGGAGAAGTGAAAATCTATTCTCAGCTTCTAACGAGATGTGAAGTGAGAATAGACCAGCTCACATTCTACAATCTCTCATTTCAATCTATGTCATGCGCAGCTCTACACCGGAAGCCGTCCAAGTTGGTTGTGGAAATGAGAGTGGTGCGGATGAAGTCGGGAAAAACTTCGTGGGCTCTTTCTAAGAATAGAAACATCAAATTTATGTGGACAGTTTTCGGACATCTTGTATGAGTCCCTTCTTCGTTTTTAGCGGCCATCATAGTTTTCTAGGAAATAATTTAAATCCGTTCTTTTTGAGTTATTTAAGATTTGAGACTAATTTTTAGAAGCCAATACAATGGAAGAATTGTAACAAATCAACTGTATTAACATTTCTAAATATGGTATAATCTTAATATTTTAACTGTGTGTATTCCTGTCTGAATCTATATTCCCATCAGGAATTCTGGCATGGAATGGGTTGCCTGATGAGACAAGGAAAACAAACACACCATCAACATTTAAAACTCTAATAACTATGCAAGATTAGACATAAGGCACGGGGGCCGTCAATAAATGACGTCACGCGACTTTAGCCAATTTTTCAATCCCCCTCCCCCCTCATCACCCGCTGTCACAAAAACTTAGCCCCCCCCCCAAATCTTCCAATATGACTTCACAAAGCTTTGTCAATGTAAGCTGTATTTTTTATTTGAAGAGGAGCATTTTCAAATCACGTTTGTGTCATTTAAGTATGAATTTTGTATAAGGTTGCACTCTAATATCGTAACTCGCGTGAAATCATGTAAAACGTCATTAAATATATTGTAAGAAATCAAATATTTAAGTGGCAATCTATTTAAAGTTGCGCATTTTGATTTGACGTCACATTTCTCAAACACCCCCCCTCCCCCTTGTCACATATCGTCTCAAACGTTGGGACCCCCCTACTCCCCCCTGGGTGCGTGACGTCATTTATGGATGGCTCCATGCACAAGCGCAGGACGCAATGATCTTCTTTATAGAAGGAGCATCTTGATTATTTAAAGTAAGATATCAGTAAACTGTCAGGACACGCAAAAGGAAATAAAAATAAAATTTTCAAAATAAATGAATGCATATTTTTCCTACCAAAGTCTTTAACTTTAATTAATTTAAAGAAATAATTTGAGTTGTACATAATTTTTATACTTCATTGTTTTATTTATTTAGTGAACATTAATTGTCCTTTATCGCAAATTTTGCATCATCAAAATGATCACTTTTGTTTTTACACGCTTTTATTTAAGTCACACTGTTTGTATGTTGTATCCATCCACCCTTCCTTCCATCCTTTCTTCAAAACTTGAAACGTAAAATTATACCACTTCTAATGGTCCTAGAGATCTAACAATTTTACCACAGATAGATCTTGGATGACAATGCATTGTATCAAAATTTCAGATCGATCGAATGTACCGTATTGAAATTATTGCACTTTTAGTTTTTAGTTTTTGTCTATATAAAATATTATCACTCGCGTCAATGAACCATGCCTCAATTCGCCCTAGAGGGATACAATTATTATAACTTTAAAATTACTATCAACATCAAGTCTTGCTGGCCGAAATATAAGCGTGATCGATTGCCGACATGGGGGTACGAGGTTCAATTTTCAGTTAGGGGAAATTTTTTTTGTGTGTTTGTATTATACATATTTAGTGCAATTTCTATATGTAAATAAAAAGCGTGTCCTTTTTAAAAAATGATTTTTTTTACACGCTTTTATTAAAATTTACTTTTCTATAACAGATATATTAAGGATTAATATTGTCTGTAAAAGTTTTTTTTTAAATAAATAAACAAATGTTCATTATTTAAATCGAAACAATGGCTAAGATATGATTAAAATTTTAAGTAAAATTTTTTTCTTGTGTTATCTCAAGTTGTTGAATATTAAGA
This sequence comes from Ampullaceana balthica, assembly GCA_944989445.1. NCBI lineage: Eukaryota > Metazoa > Mollusca > Gastropoda > Lymnaeidae > Ampullaceana > Ampullaceana balthica. The sequence continues at coordinate 637,350 of CALYLW010000551.1, read as the reverse complement.
AAACAGATACATGTTTGATTGAATAGGATCTAAACATAACAATCCTGTCAAACTGCTAACCTTCCTGACCTGGTTGGAATCTTGGCTCATCAGTTCCACACATCCCCAACAAAGCGTATCTGGGCTCATCAACTGAACAAAACAACGACGAAATGGATGTGTCCTGAAGGTTCCTTTGTCCCGCCATCAGTTAAACAAAGCCTTTAATCTCATGCCGTGACAATAGGCTATTTAGAGCAGGTTCGTCTAAGTGAAGCTGTATAAACAGCTCTGTCGCGGGGGTAACACCCGTTAGATCGGTCAGATGAGTAAGATAAATGTCACGTGTTTGACACCAGGTCCACGGCCTGACCCAGATATTCATGCTCAGGGCTCTTTAAATTTTGATCTGATCCTTGCTAATGGAAACAAAATGTATGGCACGGTTAACTTACACACCTTCGTTTATATTCAGCTAGTTTTTTTTGATAACACGGTAAAATGATCATGAATAACATGAGCAATGAAAATAGGTCACACATTTTCGTGCATGTGGCAAAGAGTTCGATGATCGAGTTATCACTATATACCTTTGTTATACATAGAGACTTAGAAACATTTCAAAATTTTCAAAAAATTAACAATAAATTTTAAAGAAATTCCATGACTGCATCTGGATAATTTCAAATTTGTGAAAGTTGTTCAACTAGAAATAACGATATATTTTTTTTTAAAGATTTTTAAAAACACGCTTTTGCGCTTAAAAGAAGAAAATAAAAATTTTCTATGATATCAGGAGAAATCCGTGAACATATTCACTACACAAAAAAGCGTCGGGCGCTCATCACAACTCTCTATCGTGTACAAGGCTGCGAATAATAAATACACATTTGTATGAATATTAATAAACATTAAAAGTTTCACAACTTTGATCATATGCATGCTACTATCATATTAATTAGAAATATTTAACTATATGCAAAAGATTAGTTGCAAAGAGAAATGAGTTGTCATGAGCGCCCCACGCTTTTATGTGTAATGGATAGGTTCACGGATTTCACCTGAAATCATAGAAAAATTATTTTTCTTCTTTTAAGCGCAAAAACGTGTTTTCGACAAAACTTTTTTAAAAAATCTATTTTTATTTTCTTCTTTTTATAGGACTTTCTATATGTAAATAAAAGCGTGTCCTTTTTAAAAAAGTTTTATTTTTAAAGTATATTATTTTAAAAATGTGGGGGTGAGAAGTGGCATACGTGATAAATGGAATGTTTGAATAATCAAAACTCCTGTTGCTTCTCTTGTATTATAATTTCAATTTAGATTTAGTTTCGTATTACTGACTGTTAAACACGGGGAATATGGTCATCGTTGGCGTGGGTGAGCTCCGGTGGCACGCACGTGGATGTAAACAATAGCAGACTGATACAGATGCGGAATAGATATAAACTAAAAATGCATTAATTTAATTACGGTACATTCGATCGATCTGAAAGTTTGATACAATGAATTGTCATCCAAGATTTATCTGTGGTAAAATTATGAGATCTCTAGGTCCATAAGAAGTGGTTTAATGTTACGTTAAAAAATTTGACGGATACAACATACAAACAGTGTGTTTAAATAAAAGTGTGCAAAATGCATTAAATTAATTATCGTACATTCGATCGATCTGAAATTTTAATACAATTCATTGTCATCCAAGATCTATCAGTGGTAAAAATTTTGAGATCTCTAGGACCATCGGAAGTGGTTTAATGTTACGCAAAAAGATTCGGCTGACACAACATTCAAACAGTGTGCCTTAAATAAAAGCTTGTAAAAGTGAGACACATTCGTTCACTCTTGAATGAGACACACATTCGTTTTAAGTCTTTAAGTCAAGCAGTTATAGATTTGAAGTAGTGTACAGACGATTGGGGTTTTAAATGATATTCTTAGGGTTGGTAAAGTAAAGCTCTAGAATTTGGTATTATATTCTAGAAATCAAACCGTAATAAGCTTGGTCTATTTAGTTAGTTATAATGAAGCATTTAACACGAATTGTTTGGGATTAGTAATATTAGTTTACTAAGTATACAAAAAGAAAAATATAAATATTTTAAAAATCTTTTTTTAAAATGACACGCTTTTAACATAATCACTACTTTTAGTTATGTCTCATATATAGGGATTTATAGTCAAAAACTTTGTTTTTACAGCTTTTTTAAAAAATCTTATAATAAAAAATCTTTACTATTCACGTCTGAGGCCCACAAATCTTTTTAAATCCCTTATATTAACTTCGCGGCCGTCATCATCTCGTCTGGGCGGGCGGGCGGAAAAACAAAAGTCGAAAATGAGCCCACTTCCAGTGATCCGATCGAGCTGAAATTTGGCACACGGACCCGTCACCTACAATGCATGTATCAAAATTTCAGATCGATCGATCGTACCGTAATTAAATTAATGCATTTTTAGTTTTTCCTTATATAACGTATGTAATTCAAATTCACGGTTTGTTATTGTTTTTTTCACACGTGAAAGTTTGAGTTGACGCTTTGAGCGACCGATCCGTGCTTTTGTACATTTTACGTGTCCCTGAGCTCCGCAAATCGGTGACCAGACTTTTCCCACCCCCAGGGTTATGAAGACAAAGTGAGTAAGCACAGATTCAGTCTGTCATGTTTGTAGCGTTTTGAAAATAATCAATACTGTTAGTTATGTCTCATATATAAGGGATTTATAGTCAAAAACTTTTTTTTACGGGTTTGTTTTATTAAATCCCTTATATTAACTTCACCGCCGTCTCTGTCTTGGGCGGGCGGAAAAACAAAAGTAAAAAATGACCCACTTCCCGTGAAGCCATCGAGCTGAAATTTGGCACACGGACCCGTGTCACCTAACAATGCATCGTATCAAAATTTCAGATCGATCGAACGTACCGTAATTAAATTAATGCATTTTTAGTTTATCTATATAAAACTATATGTAGAAGTCGCTATTGTTTACATTTTGTGGTCACTTGACTTCACGCCAGCCATTGGTGAACACATCTCGTGTTTTAACCAGGTGTACTGGCGTGCTTTTGTTTACAATTTACGTGTCACGCTGAGCTCGGTCCAGCGATCGGTGACCAGCCCTTCCCCTCTCCCACCCCTCCCCCCCCCGGGTTATAAAGCAAAGGTGAGTTAAGACACATTCAGTCTGTAAATGTTTGTCGCGTTTGAAAATAATCAATACTTTTAGTTATGTCTCATATATAAGGGATTTATAGCAAAAACTTTGCTTTTACGGGTTTGTTTTATTAAATCCCTGATATTAACTTCACCGCCGTCTCTGTCTCTGTCTCTGTCTCTCTCTCTTTCTCTCTCTCTCTCTCTCTCTCTCTCTCTCTCTCTCTCTCTCTCTCTCTCTCTCTTTCTCTCTCTCTCCCTCTGTCTGTCCGTCGTTCGTCGTCGGGCGTGCGGAAAAACAAAAGTAATAAACAAACCCGCAAAAACAAAGTTTTTGACTATAAATCCCTTATATATGAGACATAACTAACAGTATTGATTATTTTCAAACATTTGCAGACTGACACCGAGTGATGTCCCTTGTCTTTAATGAATGGGGGTGGGATGTGAGGGGGAGTCGGCACGATGGTCGGCGTCAACACGACGGTCGGCGTCAACTCAAACTTACGTGGAAGTGGAAGAAAAAAACAATAACAAACAGTGAATTTGAATTACATACCTCATATAAGGATAAACTAAAAATGCATTAATTTAATTACGGTACGATCGATCGATCTGAAATTTTGATACTATGCATTGTTAGGTAAGTCGGGTCCGTGTGCCAAATTTCAGCTCGATCGGATCACTGGAAGTGGGTCATTTTCGACTTTTCTTTTTCCGCCCGCCCAGCCCATGAGATGATGAGACAGATGATGAGATGACGACAGACAGAGACGGCCGCGAAGTTAATATAAGGGATTTAAAAAATGACCCACTTTCCGTAATGCCATCGAGCTGAAATTTGACACATAGGCTCGTGTCACCTAATAATGCATCGTATCAAAAAAATTCAGATCGATCGAACGTACAGTTATTAAATTAATGCATTTTTAGTTTATCTATATAAACTATATGTATCGGTCGCTATTGTTTACATTTTACGGGTCACTTGACTTCACCCCAGCCATCGGTAACCACATCTCGTGTTTTAACCAGGTGGTTTACACCAGGAGTTGAGTTAACGCGTTGACGCTACCCGTCCATGTCCACACCCTCTCACCGCTTCCCCCAGTTTTAAAGCCAGGGGAGATAATTTCGGTTTCAGTCTGTAAATGGTTGTCGCGTTTGAACACAATCAATACATTTAGTTATATATAAGGGATTTATAGTCAAAAACTTTGTTTTTACGGGGTTGTTTTATTTTACTTCAATTTTTTTTTCATACCAAACACCTCATAAGCGCCCACCCTACGTTTTATACCACGGTGATGAGTTCAAGTGGTGAATTCATGGATGTCAACAAAGCAGACGGGTACCGATGCTTATATACAGATAAACTAAAAGTGCTATTATTTAAATATGGTACATTCGATCGATCTGAAATTTTGATACAATGCATTGTCATTCAAGATCTATCTGTGGTAAAAATTTGAGATCTCTAGGTCCATCAAAAGTTATTTAATTTTACGTTTCAAGATTTGAAGGATGGATACAACATACAAACAGTGTGACTTAAATAAAAGCGTGTAATGAACATTTTTATAATTAATAATACTTATTTAGAGACTATATATGTTATTTGTGAAATGAATGGATAAGTTGAATTGATCTAACATAATTTGTGTTCATTCGGTTTTCTTTGCGTCCAATGTTAGCTTATCCTGATTAAAATGTCCTTTGATTCTCTTTGCATGGTCAATACTTGCTTATCTCTTCATTAAGTCACTGTGTAAAAGTGCACTGGGACGTAGGAGTCATTACCTCTATAGAAAATATTTCATGTACCTTGATCAGAAGACATTCATTTTAAGTCAGAGCGTTTTGATGAGTGTGTGTGTTTGAGGTTTTCTCTCCTTTTGTAGTGTACGATTTGTGTGTGTAGGCTTGTGTGCTTATTTTGTCTAAAGTAATGATATAGTTCATGTTTGCTGTTCTTTTTTAAAAAGCTTTTTTGAAATCTGAAAAATGGTGGGGGATAAATCGATATCAAAGATTTTTCTTATGCATTTATCTTAAGGAACTAACATTTCTTTGCTTAACATTGCTTAGTAGGTTCAAAACTGTATGAAAAAAATATTATCCATAATGGACCGATGTAGGAAGACTTTTCAGCAATACAATGCGTTTTAAATATTTACGTCACACTAAACCTTGAATAGAGAAAAACTAAAACTAAAATCGCAGTGAAACATGATTTGAACTGTATTTTCAAAACCAACTTTTCTTATAAATAGTCAGCGGACGTTAGTTATTAAGAGATAATAAAACAAGAAATAAAAACTCGAATGAGTATTTAAACGCAATTTCCAAGGAAGTTCCGATTTGTTTATCAAGGGAAATCATTCTAGATTACATTAAAAGTCGATTCAAATAAGAAATTCTGAAAGTAAACACAATATGGCGTCATATCCCCTCAAGCTACATCACACCAAGAATTTGTCAATACAATGCAGACAACGCACACATATCTAACATAAGCATTCACAAAGCGGGAAAACCCCATTAACTATCATTCTAGTTTACATTACAAGTCATTTCATATCAATAATTTTGAAACTAAACAAAACAATTGCTTTAAAAATTTGCTTCCAAAATTGCGGGAGGCGAAAACAGTTTATTTTTTTTTATAAATTCGTTCTCCAACATTGTTCTCAATATTATTGTTTGACGTTTGTTTATACCCGATAGATGTTATGGTTGACGATACATTGACAAAGTACTGATATTTTTTAAATAATTTTTTTTATTTTCCAGGAAATCCAGTAAACCTTTTCATTTTTTTTTGGCCGTTGCACATCCTTGGGACCTCCTTAGCATATTTGCAAAAGAGCCAAACCTAGGGGTCTACCAATATGTATTTTTGCTGATATTTCCGATACCGATATTACCGATATTTTATTTTTTGCCGATATGAGTGCCGATATTAGTATTTTTTAGAACAAAAACCAGCGGCCATATTTGATGACATCATTCTTAAATTTATCACTCGTAATTATTTATCTTTTATATTAGGGGACTACCGATATGCATTTCTGCCGATATTACCGATATTATTTTTATCCGAATCGAAGTTTCTGATGTGTTTACAAGTTCCATATCATGACCTATATAGAACTCATGACAAAACGAACCATCATTTATAAAAATGTACAATTAAAATTAAGAACACCTTTTGAAACTTCAAATTTGACTGATAACTATTAATTCTAAACAATAGTTAAATGGCTTTTGCAAACGGCCACCTTTTATGAATAAAAAAAATGAGAACAAAGCAATAGTAATGGAGTGAAAATGAGGTTGAAGGATGAATGGTTGCCAATGACAACAAGTCTTCACACGGTACATTTTGTTATTCCATACGAAACGAAATGTTTCAGACATCTGCGATTCTGCGTGCATTTTTGCTATTAGAGCAATTACGTGAACATAATGTTTACATTTTATCCATTTATTAGAGCAATTACGGTATACTTGGCATCGGCACTATTTACACAGTATTTCCGAGTATACGAAAATCGGCCCTTACCTAAACAGTATCATTTTGGTTATTTCAATACCGGTTTGGGATCGATATATTAATTTGTGGAGATATTGTAAATCTAAATGAAAGTTGTTTTTTTACTTTTATTTTTTTTATATTTTTTTTTGTGGTAAAAATGTCACTTATTATGAAATATCGGTGACGTCAATATCGCGACCTTTACATGCTACCGATACCGATATTCCCGATATCCAGATATAGCCGATATATCGGTAGACCCCTACCCGAACCCTCTATCTGGTATGGTTCAGGAGGAGTTGCATTGTCAAAAGCTTGACAAACGTTTCGAATCTATAAACGCAAGGGAAATTGCGTTAAAAAAATTTCATACTTAATTTTTAAAGTAAATTTAAGATAAAATTTTCTCATAACAATATAGCTTAACAATTTTTAACAAATGACCTTTTTCTCTTCTTTATGATTTCATTGAGTGCATGCCTACACTTAACCTAATGGTCCTGTTCTCTACCGATAACCTCTAACATGAATATAAAAGCAATCGAATGAAGGCGAATTGAAGCATCAAAATAAAGAAGATTTTTTAAAAGTTTTGATTTGCGTGACAAGGGAGGGAAATCATTACTCTCGAATCCCAGTACTTGTTTATGAATCTAATTTTTTTATCTCAATAAGATGGGAGAACATAAATATTAATGAGATGGATTCGTCTTTGCTCTTTTGACATGTCATCGTGGGGTGATGTCAAAACTTCTTTGATAAATGGTATTTAAAAAAATAAGGTGGAAACTTGGGCTCTCTCCTATGAATGCTGAGTCCATACTTGCTCGTGTTCCATGGACTTAGATGCTATCCTGATCCAGTGAGCATTTGGTAGCGTGGCTTTGGGGCTTAAGTAAATTTCAAACTCGAACACGTTCATAAATAGTTCGTAGACAGCACACCAGGACAGGCGAATGGTTGTCATATAAGAGAAAAATATGTAAGGAGTCTAACACACAGGGTAAGGCAAAATTGATCGTGAAACTAACAGTTTAAAGTTTCATTGATATTAGTAGGCCATCGTTCAACGAAATACATAAACAGACTAATGTGCTGCAAAACTTATATTTTAAAATCATTTTTATTTCATGAGGGTCTAGCGGTAGCGCGCTGGGCTGTCGTACCAAGACTACAGAGAGTCACGGGTTCGAGCCTCGGTGCTGGCAAGGTCCCCAAGGCTGGGCATTGTGCTAGCCACACAATCCCTTGCTGTGCTAGCCCCACAATCCCTTGCTGTGCTAGCCACACAATCCCTTGTTGTGCTAGCCCCACAATCCCTTGCTGTGATAGCCACACAATCCCTTGCTGTGCTAGCCCCACAATCCCTTGCTGTGCTAGCCACACAATCCCTTGTTGTGCTAGCCCCACAATCCCTTGCTGTGATAGCCACACAATCCCTTGCTGTGCTAGCCCCACAATCCCTTGCTGTGCTAGCCACACAATCCATAAATTACAGAGTTGTGGTAAATGAATTTAAAGCAAAAAATTGTTTTCGAAAGTCCAAAGTATTTTTTTTCTCTTGATTTGAACCATAAAATACATAAGCCTTATATGCTCCTGTGTCCTGCTAACGGCCCAAGAATGTAATCACATCAAAATAACCTAGCAAGGAGACATCATCTACTGATAAATTGAATACTCTTGCAAACAGGAAGCCGACTAAACAAGATCCAACCAGGAAACGTTGTTCCACCGGAAAGGTTATGCACCTGAGAATAGTGCCCATTGTTGACAGGCATCAATGTCTTGAAAAAAATATTCTATATTATTTTTTACAATTTTTATTACTTTTTGTCAAGAGCAAAGTCTGGATTACATGCAGCTTACAATTATTTTTCTCATTTGCCAATGTCCTACAATGAAATGACTCACAATATATATATACATATATATATATACATATATTGTTGTGCCAGGGGTAAGTCATAAACGCTTAATGAAGACCTATTTTACACAAATGGTAATATTTAATTTTATTAAGCGAACTACAGGCATGAAACCTACGTTTAGCAAGGATATCACGATGAACTGCCATTTTACAAATATAAGAAATATAAAAGGGTGATTGCTAAAATAACTAAATAACCAAAGTTGTCTTAGGCTGATATTGGGATCATTTCAGTAAATTGAGAGATGTCTTGAGCTAATTTCTTAATCGCTTTATATAATTCTAAGTTTGCTTTGGCTCATTGTTACGGTGCTTTAAATAATACATTGTTAAGTCGAACGTTTTAAGTATAAAGTTTCTTAATGCAAATTCAACATTGGTAAGTAATTGATAACTACAAAAAACTATACAAACAAATAATAAACTTTGTGAACTTTTTTAGGCAAGCAGTCTCAAGAACCATATCTAATTGTACGCTCATTGAAATAAATCGATTCCAGACAGATATAATGAAATTAAGATACATTTTTTAAAACGCACCGCCTTTAATTACGTGAAAAAACTCTGTCAAAAGATATCCTCTGAAATCGCAAAATTACGAAAAAATAAGGCTAAAATGTTTCTTAGTTTTTTATAAAAATAATATTTTTTTTATCTTAATTGTTGTCTTAATTTGTTTAATTGATATGAGACGCTTCCCCCATACCATTGGTGTCTTCTTTTGTTAAACTAGTTGTTTTCCCCATATGATTGGTGTCTTCTTTTGTTAAATGAGTCGTTTCCCCCAGACGATTTCTGTCTACATTTGATAAATGAGTCGTTTTCGTCATATGGTTGGTGTCTTCATTTGTTAAATTAGTCGTTTTCCCCATATGATTGGTGTCTTCTTTTGTTAAATTAGTCGTTTTCCCCATATGATTGGTGTCTTCATTTGATAAATGATTTGTCCCTCTCTTCGTTTAAAACTACTGGTTTAAGATATTTATTAATTACTTGGCTAAATACATTGTATCTTTTGTGTAGCTGGAGCATAACCAGGTTCTTAATTTCAAGGGCCTCTAAGTAAGATTTTTTTATAAAGAATTGTGGGTGCATGATATTGAGTGCAACTATATAAATAACTTAGTACATGGCGAAGTTAAGAAATGTTGCTCCCAAGTCGTTTGTTCGAATAGAAATATTTCCTTTAAGTACTCTTCCCGTACTTGTGTTTATGGGTAATTATAAATACATATCAATATTTTAAAATATAATATATAAGTAATTTCAATTTTTATTTGTTAAATGTCTCAACTTTTAATCATATGTATTCTAAACCTCGCTTTACCAAAATATCTGGTGGTGAGCTAAGCAGAGAAGGCGGTCTCTCAGTAGGAAAGAGAAACGATTGATAGACAACCTAAAAGCATAACGGCCCAAATAAAAGCGTTTGATATGCATCAGGACACATCTGGAAACATCCGGACACATCTGGAAACATTCAGACACATAGAAAGAACCGGGAGATGATCGAGCACTGTGACGTTTACTTTACACAAAGTGATCCATACAAAATGAAAGGGACAGGACGGCGTCTGGAGATAGCAAAGATATGTCAGAAAAGTCTGCGTAAACATTTTGAGTGGAGAAAACTCCATTTAAGCCTCTGCATTTTTTGAACGAGAAACATCTTGCCAGAATAGTTCTCATCTTAAAAATCGTGCCAGAATAATTCTAATCTTTTTTCTAAATAACCAAGTTTACCATAAACGATAAAATAACGATCACTAAAGCAGTGACAGCAATATACATCTGGCAGTATTGTAAATATTGTTTTCATTATTAGATATCCGTCCGATCTCCAATAACTCACCCGATATTAGAAACACTTGTTTAATGTGCGACATTAAGCGTTAGTTTGTGTGTGTATTTTTTTTCTTCAATTCGCGGATTCATGAAAAGGTTTCTAGGAAAAAGACATTTTGTTTTGTTGGCCGAAATATTGTCACTAAAACTTGTACTCAAGCTTCAAACGACCTTCAATTTCTTCATTAATGTCAGTACAAAACTCTTTAAACTAAACATAAAGCTTATTAAAGATATCAATATCCTCAAGGAAATATTTTAATGATGATTTAATTTTTTAAAATTTTTTTAGGAGAAAACATAAAGATATAATTTGAGAACTTCACATAAATTTTTTATGGATTGGAGATCTTAATCGATTAGTAAAAGTCTAAGCCTTTAAGTGTATTTTTTGCTTGCTTTATATTTCCAGATTACTTATCTATCTATCCGTTTAATACCTTAATTATTGAATAGTGCTGGTCTCTTCAATGTAAGGAACGGTAAGGGAGATAATAACTTACCATTAACAGGTGTAGTAACTTAGACACTAAGATTGAGTTATGGTAGATAGAGTTGCCTGCCTTAAGATCTCCCTTGCGAATCTTATTGATCGAAGAAGTTTTAAAAGAAACATTTTAAAAATGTATGTTCTAATCTAAACGAAGGGTCATCAAACTATGGCCCGCGAGCCGGATCTGGCCCACGACGCAAGTTTGTTCGGCCTTCTGACGCCACTTGCATTTTCTAGATAAATGGTGTGGAACACGTAACGTTTGGATAAAAACGTAATTTAAGATGTTAGAATACTATTTGATCAAGTTACGATGGAGTTTTAAGATGACAGAGCAAGGAATACTATTTACCGATTGTAACGTTCATTAAACAGTGTATGATGGAAGCACAAACGACGTGTGTCCTTGGTAAGTCGAGTGGACTCAAAGTATCAACCTTAGAACAAGGTCAGTTATACGAAGAACAGAAAAAATAAGGCTTAAACATAGTGCTAGAACATGTGAAAAAACGTGTTGTATTCTGTGATGAGAGATGAGTTTACTTACATCAAAGCTACATCACAAATTCTTGTGTTCATTCGTGGTGTCACTTTAGACTTTAAGATAATGGAGGAGTTTGTATCATTTTAAAACATTCATAGAACAAGAACGTGCAAAGACAATTTCATGGAAGTAAAACAATTTGTTTAAGACTACAATGCAATCAGCTTCGAGATGTTATAGTTGATGCAAAAGAATGCGAGGGGGGGCTGTTGTCTGGTAAATTTTGATTTTGCTATTGTAACACAAACCAGTCTCCTCATACTGCATCTCAAATCAATGAGGATATTGTCTTATAGATTATATATTTCTGTGTATTTACACAAATAGTTATTACTGGGAACTTTGTTCGAGAAATAAGCTTTATTACCATAAGCTCCGGACTTTTCTTGAAGATATTGATTCTAAATTCTATGATTTTCCTTTTAAGTAGACTCACCAGCGACAAAGTCATATTTCGTTTTTTTAGGCTCCGAAAGGAAATATTTGTTCTCTCACTTAAAATACACAGCTAATCCACAGTTGTCAGACCCTACCTGGCTGTAAAAGTTGTTATGTTATAGTCAAAACGTTGGCTGGTGGTGCAATCGAACAAGTTTGAACGGCTGTTATGGTAAATAGTATATGAAAGCCTACAAACATGGTAAATAGTATATAAAAGCCTACAAACATGGTAAATAGTATATAAAAGCCTACAAACATGGTAAATAGTATATAAAAGCCTACAAACATGGTAAATAGTATATAAAAGCCTACAAACATGGTAAATAGTATATGAAAGCCTACAAACGTGGTAAATAGCATATGAAAGCCTACAAACATGGTAAATAGTATATGAAAGCCTACAAACATGGTAAATAGTATATGAAAGCCTACAAACATGGTAAATAGTATATAAAAGCCTACAAACATGGTAAATAGTATATAAAAGCCTACAAACATGGTAAATAGTATATAAAAGCCTACAAACATGGTAAATAGTATATAAAAGCCTACAAACATGGTAAATAGTATATAAAAGCCTACAAACATGGTAAATAGTATATGAAAGCCTACGAACGAAATAAGACAACGAACGTAATGGCAGGAAGCTTCTCTTACGGATGAAGCAAAGGCAACAAGAAGGTAATAGAAATACATTAGTGCAGCATTTAATAAAGATGTCAAACGTGTTTTTTTAAAGTGACATTTTTTTAGAGAGTTTTTTAAATCTTGGCGGAGTCAAGTGATACTCTACTTTTCCAGAATCCGCCTGAGTTAAACCTCGTTATTATTCCATTTGAGCTACTGTTGAAGCTTGGTGACTTACTTGTTGAAAGAGAAGCCCAAGAAGGAAACGTTATCAATTAGCTTCCTACTAGTTACATGTAATTACCTTTCCGAAGCAGAAGACGTTTGTCGCTGGAAAGGATCAGAGTTTGGCATCAGCTTTTTTTTAAAGTCCCATAACCGATGGTCGTAGGGGGTCCTAATTTTTCCATCAGCTTACGCCTTTGAAAAAGCATAAACAAGAGATTGGCTAGTGAAGATCTTCAGGAATTTATTTTGATTGTAAATGGTTAAAGTTTGTTTGTTCATAAAACAGTTGAATCAATCATCAAGTACATGACCTAAATGATGAACAATCTTGCAACAACTTGTGCTGCTAAGAATAATGTTATTCAAGTACGTTCTAAATGCATATATATATATATATATATTTATTTATTTATTATTTAAGGACGACATTAAAATATTAACATAGAAATTTCCTTTAAGTACATAAGAGATTCAAAGATTTACTGACAAATAAATCAGTGTAAAACAAAATTAAAATGGAGCTGGACTGAAAACCCCATTTACTCTCTTAGGCATAAAAAAGTCAACTCAAGCCGATATATTTTCTCATAATCTATCTCATGGTTAAGAATTTCACTATACATTTTTTTGGGAAACCTCTAAACTTGCTTATATCGTGAAAAGCTGAACAAAAAAAACTTTTTAAAAAATTAACGGATAAACTTAATGATTTCCATTGATTTTCTGACAAGAGTCTACATTGCCAATGCCAATGTCTTTTCTCTAATCGCACTTTAGTCAATTGATGTGCTTTAACCATTGTGTTTTGTTTTTAGACGAACTTCAAAATATTTCAAAAAGATTATTCATCACATTCCTGAAGCAATTTATTTGAAGAAAGTTTTAAAACTAAGTTTTAACTTTTCATTAATGTATAAATAACACGGCAGCAGTGTCTAAATTTATTTGTATTGCTTCATCTAAACATAAAAATGTGTCTAAACTCGATACCTTCTTTTACAATATTGTTCATATTTAATCACATTTAATTAGTTTGCTCAGGAGTTCTGATTCCATTACATTTATGATACACAAAGTTTATATCTCGTATCATCGAGTTAGTTGATTTTGAGACCATGAGATTGATTTAGTTTGTCCAGGAATGATCCAATTAAAGACTGACATACGAGTACACCATTTAAATGAAGTCTTTTTTTTCAATTCATAAGTCGCACTTTGTAAATAATGACGTAGCTTAGAAATAACTGTTATCATGTAAAGATGACCTTAACAAAGTGTTGGGCCTGTCGCAAGTGTCATATAAATGGTTTGAGAGATGAAAGTAAAGAATCCTCTTTAGCAGTGACGCTGTCTGGTTGGAGGCCATTAGATGCCTGCTCCATCTGGGGCGATGGCCAACCTAAAAGTTCATCTCTACATACTGTTAAGACCTTGATGCTCTGTGGATGTTCTCGAATGCTCTATGTTTAACTTTTTTGAGAACTAAACATAACTCTTTTTTAAAAAAAGGCTTTATTTCATAATCCAAGAAAAATTGTCTGCGAGTAAATTTCAAATCACCGCGATGTTACTGTATCTGCTGGTACCTGTCAGTAAATTCTTCTCAATCTAAATAACGCAATATTTTCTTCCGCGCGAAATAAAGCAGCTAATTTTTTCGCATTTTTCTTTTCCACACCATCATTTGTTAAAGAACATATCAACACACTGACGCATCAACGCCACAGGAAATTGGGGAAGGTGACACGCGATGTTAATGGGATATTTAAAAATAAATTATACTCGTTGAGAACAATTATGGAAAAATAAAGTGGAACCAAAAGGCAACAAAAAGCCAGGCTGTATTTAGTAAAAGGAAATTACTAGAAATTACCCACGAAAAAACACGTAGTCAATGTGTAACAGGGGCTCCTTGTCTTCCGTTGTTGAGCTTCGGCGCACCGTCATTCTACGCCAACTCACCTCAAAACTTGATAAAGGCAAACAGCAACGTTTTGTATTTTCAAGTAATGGTATAAATGAGTTATTGTGAATCTTTATCTGTCGTATACAAATCCATTAGTTATTGGACAATTTATCTGAATTCTTTTACTGTGAGGCAAAAAGCTTTCAGAAATACAGACATTTCTTAGTTGTGCCTGTGTGATATATTAATGTGATTATCTGTTTAATATATTAATGTGATTATCTGTTTAATATATTAATGTGATAATTTGTTTAATATATTAATGTGATTATCTGTTTAATAAATTGTTAGATTTGATTGACTTGGTGTTATTTTGTTTAATGCTTCAAATTATGAAAAGTTCAACATAAACTCTATTCAACAAACAATTGCCGTTTTAACTTACTTCTCTTTGGCTTCTCATATTTCAACATAGGAAAATGAAACTTTAATTTGTATTGGTAGTTAGCTAATGATCGACCCATCAGAATACTGGTAGCTATACTTATCCAAGAGAAACAGCTAAACCTGATATCTCTTAAATCGACCACGTACCTATATTTTTAAAATAATAAGAAGAAAGTTTATAATTGTGTTAAAATGAAGAAGTTGTATGGAATATATCATATAACCATCAGTGATAACGTACTAAATGGCCGTCACAAGATACAAACTCTTTAAAATGGTAGAGAAAGAGGAAGGTGGGGGCGAAACTTGAAATAAGAATGAGGTATGCAAAGACATAATGAAAGAAAGATAATTTTCATTAAACTTCATTTAGTTTGTAAATTTTATCTGTTTTTAACCTTAGTATGATTAGAACCACCGATTTAAACTTTAAACATTGTCGTGGTGAGAAAGAAATAACTGCTCTCAATTCTGTGAAGTGGGCTAAGAATCGGAATGCCATTATTACCGAAAAAGTGTACAACTAATTGCGGTTAATTGTGAGTTAAGCAAAGCTTCGAACTCACAAAAACACGCTGTTCTACAGTTCCCCCCTTCCAATTTTTCTTTAGAATCCTGTGCAGTTAAAGCCGAAAGGATGTGATCAAAATGTCTGATGGAGGGAGGCTCGTCATTGGCAATCTCACATTTGTGAAAAGATCAAAGTTACACACAAACACACACACACAGACAGACACACACAGACACACACATGCAGACACACACAAAAGCCAAATCTTGAAATGCTGTAATTTTCGCACTTAAATGGCAGCAGTTGTTCGTGGGTGAACGGCCCCATGTCTGTCAGAAGATTAGGATGGCAATCAAATGTCATGTCAAGGAATTACATACCGTTCACCTAACTTTTGTCGGACCACCTGGAGTACTTCATGTCACTGCGCGCAATATCCCTCGCCTACTGCAGATAAGATAAACACCAAGATAGCAACGGCATCCGTTTTGGCAAGATCACAGTAGACAGCTGTTCAAAATGCTCAGATTTAGTTTCCAAATCGCCATCACACAAATAACGGTTCAGTTAGGAAAACATAGCGCAAACTTCACATTTATAAAAAAGACAATGTGAAAATGGTTAATTTCACCAATCAAGCATTATTTACGGTTTTATGCCAATGACAGTTTTGTGTGTGTTTGTTTTGACATCATTATTTTATCAGTGAAATGGATCCTATTTATTTATAGACAGTATATTATTATCAACTCAATTTATATAATCTCTCTGGAATATATTATGTGTCCTGCAGAAATGGAAGTAAACTTAATTTCCACACACAGCGTCTTCCAAAAAGGATGAATTGGAGATTGCGCATTCATTAACACAGCAGTATCTAACATAGATGTTTACAAAAATAAAAATAATGTAGCTAATTGTTCAAATGTTTTTCCACTGGTTAGGCCATGTCAGTCGTAATGAGGACAAAGAACTGACATTTGGCGGATTTCGCTATGTTTCAGAGGTGCTCACAAATGCTTTGCTGACGCTACTTCTAAATTTTCATTTAAATACCTTTTTTTATTATTTAATTTTGTTTCATTGTATAACTTATTTTGTGGGGGAGTGTTCGGGGCAGGAGTCAGTGTCCCTGAAGGACTATGTAAGGCAGGAGTCAGTGTCCCTGAAGGGCTATGTAAGGCAGGAGTCAGTGTCCCTGAAGGGCTATGTAAGGCAGGAGTCAGTGTCCCTGAAGGACTATATAAAGCAGGAGTCAGTGTCCCTGAAGGGCTATGTAAGGCAGGAGTCAGTGTCCCTGAAGGGCTATGTAAGGCAGGAGTCAGTGTCCCTGAAGGGCTATGTAAGGCAGGAGTCAGTGTCCCTGAAGGACTATATAAAGCAGGAGTCAGTGTCCCTGAAGGGCTATGTAAGGCAGGAGTCAGTGTCCCTGAAGGGCTATGTAAGGCAGGAGTCAGTGTCCCTGAAGGGCTATGTAAGGCAGGAGTCAGTGTCCCTGAAGGGCTATATAAGGCAGGAGTCAGTGTCCCTGAAGGGCTATGTAAGGCAGGAGTCAGTGTCCCTGAAGGGCTATGTAAGACAGGAGTCAGTGTCCCTGAAGGGCTATGTAAGGCAGGAGTCAGTGTCCCTGAAGGGCTATGTAAGGCAGGAGTCAGTGTCCCTGAAGGGCTATGTAAGGCAGGAGTCAGTGTCCCTGAAGGGCTATATAAGGCAGGACACAGTGTCCCTGAAGGGCTATGTAAGGCAGGAGTCAGTGTCCCTGAAGGGCTATGTAAGGCAGGAGTCAGTGTCCCTGAAGGGCTATGTAAGGCAGGAGTCAGTGTCCATAAAGTGCTATGTAAGGCAGGAGTCAGTGTCCCTGAAGGGCTATGTAAGGCAGGAGTCAGTGTCCCTGAAGGGCTATGTAAGGCAGGAGTCAGTGTCCCTGAAGGGCTATGTAAGGCAGGAGTCAGTGTCCCTGAAGGGCTATTTAAGGCAGGAGTCAGTGTCCATGAAGTGCTATGTAAGGCAGGAGTCAGTGTCCCTGAAGGGCTATGTGAGGCAGGAGTCAGTGTCCCTGAAGGGCTATGTAAGGCAGGAGTCAGTGTCCCTGAAGGGCTATGTAAGGCAGGAGTCAGTGTCCATGAAGTGCTATGTAAGGCAGGAGTCAGTGTCCCTGAAGGGCTATATAAGGCAGGAGTCAGTGTCCCTGAAGGACTATATAAGGCAGGAGTCAGTGTCCCTGAAGGGCTATGTAAGGCAGGAGTCAGTGTCCCTGAAGGGCTATATAAGGCAGGAGTCAGTGTCCCTGAAGGACTATGTAAGGCAGGAGTCAGTGTCCCTGAAGGGCTATGTAAGGCAGGAGTCAGTGTCCCTGAAGGGCTATATAAGACAGGAGTCAGTGTCCATGAAGGGCTATGTAAGGCAGGAGTCAGTGTCCCTGAAGGACTATATAAGACAGGAGTCAGTGTCCCTGAAGGGCTATGTAAGGCAGGAGTCAGTGTCCCTGAAGGGCTATGTAAGGCAGGAGTCAGTGTCCCTGAAGGGCTATGTAAGGCAGGAGTCAGTGTCCCTGAAGGGCTATATAAGGCAGGAGTCATTGTCCCTGAAGGGCTATGTAAGGCAGGAGTCAGTGTCCCTGAAGGGCTATGTAAGGCAGGAGTCAGTGTCCCTGAAGGGCTATGTAAAGCAGGAGTCAGTGTCCATGAAGTGCTATGTAAGGCAGGAGTCAGTGTCCCTGAAGGGCTATGTAAGGCAGGAGTCAGTGTCCCTGAAGGGCTATGTAAGGCAGGAGTCAGTGTCCCTGAAGGGCTATGTAAGGCAGGAGTCAGTGTCCCTGAAGGGCTATGTAAGGCAGGAGTCAGTGTCCATGAAGTTCTATGTAAGGCAGGAGTCAGTGTCCCTGAAGGGCTATGTAAGGCAGGAGTCAGTGTCCCTGAAGGGCTATGTAAGGCAGGAGTCAGTGTCCCTGAAGGGCTATGTAAGGCAGGAGTCAGTGTCCATGAAGTGCTATGTAAGGCAGGAGTCAGTGTCCCTGAAGGGCTATATAAGGCAGGAGTCAGTGTCCCTGAAGGACTATATAAGGCAGGAGTCAGTGTCCCTGAAGGGCTATGTAAGGCAGGAGTCAGTGTCCCTGAAGGGCTATAATAGGCAGGAGTCAGTGTCCCTGAAGGACTATGTAAGGCAGGAGTCAGTGTCCCTGAAGGGCTATGTAAGGCAGGAGTCAGTGTCCCTGAAGGGCTATATAAGACAGGAGTCAGTGTCCATGAAGGGCTATGTAAGGCAGGAGTCAGTGTCCCTGAAGGACTATATAAGACAGGAGTCAGTGTCCCTGAAGGACTATGTAAGGCAGGAGTCAGTGTCCATGAAGGACTATATAAGACAGGAGTCAGTGTCCCTGAAGGGCTATATAAGACAGGAGTCAGTGTCCCTGAAAGGCTATGTAAGGCAGGAGTCAGTGTCCCTGAAGGACTATATAAGGCAGGAGTCAGTGTCCCTGAAGGACTATGTAAGGCAGGAGTCAGTGTCCATGAAGGACTATATAAGACAGGAGTCAGTGTCCCTGAAGGGCTATATAAGACAGGAGTCAGTGTCCCTGAAAGGCTATGTAAGGCAGGAGTCAGTGTCCGTGAAGGACTATATAAGGCAGGAGTCAGTGTCCCTGAAGGACTATGTAAGGCAGGAGTCAGTGTCCCTGAAGGGCTATGTAAGGCAGGAGTCAGTGTCCATGAAGTGATATGTAATGCAGGAGTCAGTGTCCATGAAGGGCTATATAAGGTATGGCATTCTGTAGAAATCTACATCACTCCACATAACATAAATATAGGATAAATATTTGTATTGTAAGCTTTAAAAAAAAGTAATTCAAAGAATTTCTCAAAACAGGCAATAATTAACTAAAATCAATTAGCGAAGAGTAGAATGTAGAACCTAAAAGTTTTCGTAAAGTAATTATCAATATATTGACTGGCAGGCAAGAGCCGAATTTACACCTCCTGATTTATTTTCTTTCTAAAACAAATTCTCTGGTAAATGTATGCTACCCTGGCCCCGAAAGCCTGAAATAGAGATTATTTACTTTTTTATACCTTAATATTACAAAGTACACACGGGTTTTAAAAATCCTTCACAGATCATATTATTTACAAGGCACTTCTAGCCTTTCATAAATGAGACATTTTGTTTTCCTTACGGCTTGAAATTAGAATCGAGAGTTCTAATTTTGGCACGTCACGTTGGTTTTCTGGTTACAGTTGCTTAACTTGACAAAACAGTTTTGGTAGCTTCCTTGTCTTGGACTGTGTCCACTGTCTGCCTGTCTATTTAAGACAAATGACCATTAAACAGGCCAACCATGTTTTACTTGGGTCGTACTGAATCTTCTAAGAATTTTAAGAAAATTTCCATTTTCTTAGTGAGCAAAGATAATTTATGTCATTGTGGCTGCTATTCTTTTGTCTAATTTTTAATTTTTAAGTCAAACGAACAAATTAACTATTTTAAATATTTAAAAAAGATACAAAAATGAATTGTGTGATCAAAACAAAAAATCAATTTTATTTGTAAAGATAAAGGATTTAGCCGAAACGTTTGCTTATTTATTTGTCCATAAATAAAGCTTTATTTAATTTTTTATCACACAATTCCGCTGTGTACCTTTTATTTTACATACACATTAACCATGTTGCGTTCAGTTTACATGATGACATTTGCAAAAACATGATGTCAAAAGAGGCTTGCTTTATTTTGTTGCAACATAGTAATATCTCATATAATTTTTGAGGCACATTTTATGGTTTGGAGCAAAGAGTTGGAGATGCTATCAAATAGAAATATCATTACAAAGTCGGCACGCTACTCAATCTCTTCCATGACTTTGGAATCAATTCCCAGCTCCAGGGAATCTGTGGGACACCGCCCTCCACCATAAACACACAATAACCCACCCACATTCCAACAAACATTCAGCTAAAGATAACAATAAAAACTTATTGTCCTTTATTAAATCTAAAAAAAATGGAACCTACAGGAATAGCCACACCAAAAGGCTCAAATGATAAAACCGATAATGATAAT
The DNA here is from genome assembly GCA_944989445.1 of Ampullaceana balthica. Classification (NCBI taxonomy): domain Eukaryota; kingdom Metazoa; phylum Mollusca; class Gastropoda; family Lymnaeidae; genus Ampullaceana; species Ampullaceana balthica. The sequence goes on along the minus strand of CALYLW010000551.1, from coordinate 616,651 downwards.
GAGACTAAAGCTAATATCCTTAACACATACTTTTGCATCATCATTCTCTGCCTCAGGCGACAAGGAAGTTTTAATAAATTTAAATAAAATGGAAGAAATAGACAACATAACTGTAGACGAGATAGGTATACATTCACTCCTAAAAAACTTAAAATAAACAAAGCCACTGGCCCAGATGAATTGCCTGCAAGGTTATTAAAAGAACTAAGCAATGAACTGTCCCCAATCCTTGTAGTTCTTTTTCAAGCCTCTCTAAACCAGGGTAAAGTGCCCCAGGATTGGAAATTAGCTAACGTAACTCCACTCTTTAAGAAAGGTGATAAATCAGACCCTGGTAATTACAGACCTGTATCACTTACTAGTATCACCTGTAAATTACTAGAACACATAATATATAGTAAAATAGTTAGCCACCTAGACAAATATAATGCCCTATGCCCACATCAACACGGCTTTAGAAAAAACAGATCATGTGAAACACAATTAATAGGTTTAATAGATGAACTATCAAAAGGCTTAGACAAAAATGATCAAATAGACACAATATTACTAGACTTCTCAAAAGCATTTGACAAAGTTCACCACCTTAGTTTACTTAAAAAACTTAACTACTTTGGAATCTCAGGTTCCCTTACATCACTGGATCCAAGACTTCCTTTTGGGCAGGGAGCAAACTGTAATAATTAATGGATCTAAATCTGCACCAATAAAGGTTAACTCAGGAGTTCCACAAGGAACTGTGCTAGGTCCCTTACTCTTTTTAATTTATATAAATGATTTACCCAACAACATCTCAACAGGTACAAAAGTTAGGTTATTTGCTGATGATTGTATAATCTATAGAACAATTAAATCAGAACAAGATAGCAAAATTTTACAAAAAGACTTAGATGAATTGATAAAATGGGAAACTAACTGGAGTATGTCTTTCCACCCAGAAAAGTGTCAACTGTTAAGAGTAACAAAGAAAAAGAAACAAATAAATTCAAAATATTACATTCATGGAAAAGAACTGACCCAAACTAAAGATGCAAAATACTTAGGAGTCTTAATAAATGAGAAACTATCATGGAATCCCCATGTCAATGAAGTTATTAAAAAATCAAACAAAACCTTAGGCTTTATAAAAAGAAACTTTAACAAATGTAATAGAGATATAAAACTAAAATGCTACCTCACTTTGGTGAGACCTGTACTAGAATATGCATCTTCTGTATGGGACCCATCCACCAAAGAAAACATTGATAAACTAGAACAAATTCAAAAAAGAGCTGCCAGATTCATTACTGGAGAATATTCGAAACTGACAAGAATAACACCATTAGTTAAATCATTAAACCTTGAAACACTAGAGGATAGAAGAACCAAGAGCAAAGTAGTAATCATACATAAAGCAATTAATTCTAATTTAGAAATACAACACAAAGATAACTTAATACAACCCTCAGATAGACATAAGGATAAAAACACCTTTCTTATTCCGTATGCAAGAACAAACACATACAAGTTTTCCTTCTTCCCGTCCGGAATTCGGGCGTGGAATGGGTTGCCTGAAGAATCCAGGAAAACCAACACTTTATCAACATTTAAATCTCTAATAAAAATGCAGGACTAAACACAAACCATAGATAAGCGTAGGACGCAATAATCTTCTGTATAGAAGGAGCGTCTGTAAACAGATAAGATGAGAAGCTAACAAACCAATCTACGCAAACGCTAGTCTTTGTACACACAATCTCTACGGCACGACCTTACGGCCAGCTGTTCTGACATTTTTTGACCAACTATTGTGATAGTCATTTCAACAAAATAATTAAATACAATATTGATCAGACTTAAATGTATGTTGGGACTTAAACTCAAAGTTCTTTATTTCTCCCCACTCGTATTTGACGTTGAGGTTTCTTAGTACCTTTGTAAACGCTGTAAGCATTGCCTACAGTTTCACCACAATGTTTAAATAATAAAGGGAGTCTATTCAACATTATATATAATGCTATAAAATTGAAATACATAAATAATGTAGATGTTTCTTTCAGCTTTATACCAATTGAAGTTTAAAAAGTGGATTTCTTCATTCGACCAATTATCTCTAATAGCTTATATATTATATCTTTCAGCAAATAGCAGCCATTAAGCTAGTAAATTTAGATTATAATCAATTAAGTGTGATAAATAGATTAGAGCTTGCTTTTTAATGACTGCTTTTAAATACCGTATATACTCGTTCTAAAGCCGACCTTTTTTTGACAAAATCTAAGGGAAAAGGTTGGGGCGTCGGTTTACAAGCAGTCATAGGTGATTTCTGCATGTAAATTGAATATCGGTGTTGTTATTGTAGATCATCAAGGTCCATTTCGACATTCTACAAGATTCGACTGCTCTACCAGAAGCTATAAAATATTATTAAACATCTACACTTACCTTATTTAATCAATTTATTTATTTTTGTGCATGTTTTACAAATTTTGTTTTCAGCAACGAATTTAAATGTACGCGCTTTCACCACTGTGTAACAAAAAATTTATAAAAAAAATAATAATAATAATATAAATCAATACCGGTAACTCTTCCCTAACAAAGAGCACAAAGACAAAGACAGGAAGTACAAAGTAAACAATCATAATGACCGATTTAGCTTGCAGTTAAAAAAATGTGTACAATTTTATTTACGCTGTCCTATTATTTTTTGGGGTTGGTTTACGAGCTGTTACACACTTTTAATACTATTCTCTTCAAAAAGAGGGGGGGGGTGAGGGTCGGCTTATGAGTATATACGGTAATTTTTACTTCTCTTTGTAAAATGTAAACATGTACGGCGAAGGTTTCTCACACCGCTGTAATCAGTGACGTCATTTTCATCCGCCATTGATTAGCATGCTATTTTTATGACAAATCGGTAGACGACCGCCTAATTGAGAAACATCACCTTGCTGAACTGGCGAAGGGGGTCAAACTCACGGCGGAAATGAATGCATGGCTTAGGATATCCGTGATTGATTCAGTTGTTGTCTCTGCCACGATCTGGCAGGAAGCTGCTGTGAGTAGCCGTAGTAGCGGGTTTAGTATTGGGTTTATAGACGGAGACATGGATCCTTTGTCAATGTGTTAACGTAGGGCCAAGTAATAATACGATTGTCGACTGGTAGAAAGATAGTGGGATGAATTTGTGAGAAAGAATCACATTTAACGATTTTTTAAATGAAGATTTAAAAATTGACCATATTTTAAGGAGTTAAGAAATAAATCAATTTAGGCTGAAGTTTTTACAATGCCAGGCTATAATATAAAAGTCGCTCTTTATGAGTAATAATAGCGTGAGGAAATGTAAGTAACAGATATGAAAGATGCATCAGTTAGACTGAAAGGAACTTGTCGATAATGAAACAGTACATATAAGTTAAATAGTGAATTTGGATTACAGTTATATTATGACTTTTGGTAGTACAACTGTCCTGATATAGTCTTTCGAATCAGGCAAAAAATGTGTCAGTTTTTAATGGCCTTTCCCATTTCTAAGAAATACATGTAATGTTACAATAACTAAATAGTAGGGTTGGACTACAGGGATAAAACTAGGGCCGAAAAAAGCAACAAAAGGTTTGTAAAAATTCCACTAGCTACCTGAAGGAAATAGATGAAATCTTTAATTTATAATTTAAAACTACACAAATAATTAAATATCTAAATCCCCGGGTGAAATTAAAACATGTTTGCATAGTTATAAAATGTTTAAATAAGAAGATTATTAATTAAATGTATTTATCTCTTTTTTCGGAGCTGGTTAACGATATTTAATTGATTAGGAACGATGTTTTTGCTAAAATTAAGTGTCCTCCTATTTTCAAAACAAGCTCCCACCATTGCAAAAATCGGTTGTGTGCAGGGGTACTAAAATGTTTGCAGTGAACAAAAAATGAACATAAAACCATTCCTTTTCAATTCGATCAAGAGCCGCGTTGGGCAAACATTTCAGGGCGAGGGCAACATTTTTAAAGTATTAAAAATCAAACGGGCCTCACGGTGGCCCTCAAGGTGGGCCTCACCAAACCAAAATTTAGCCTCAGTTCAAGCACAAAAATCAATATATAACATAATTTTTGTTCGATGTTACTGCAGGGGTCCGCAGACCGAAACAAACTACGTAGCGGGTCGCATGCGTCACCGGGTCGTAGTTTGCCCAGCCCAGATCTAGAAAATATTTCCCCCAAAACCCCGATAAAATGGAAAACGTTAATCATGTAGCTCTTATTTTTACTTCCTCTCAAAATCCCAGGATGGTGCTAGCACATCTTTTTGAGGACCCATGAGTAAGTGTATCCGAACTCGTTAAGGACGGATCATTCTATAAAAATATGGCCCAACGAAGTTATTTATCACTAAACATAAACTTTTCTTTAAATGGACAATGGTAATAAACTTTCGTCAGATCCGCTCCCAAACAAGAACGATAATTAGATCTCTACAATACTGACATAATTTTTCAGCCAGTTGAACGCTCAGTTAATTGTTTAAAAGCATGGAATTCGCTGCTCACCTCAGCGATAACAAAATGTTTAATTTATTTTTGAAACCTTCTATTATTGTAAGGACTCGGGAACCTTATGAATTTCTTTCAATGGCATCTTTTGTTACTAGATATCACCAGGTTCTGTTTGTCATAAAGACATGCAACATAGTATTTTCCAAAACAAATCATCGGCTCTTAAAGATGTGTAAGCTCTAAATATATATATAATATTTGCAGACTTGCTGATGTATCTGATAGTACATAAGAAATGTACTTAAAGGGACAGCATATTCGTTGTTTAGCTATTTTAGCTTGGTCTCAAGTGGAAAATAAATTGTATCTATTCATCTTTGTTCTTGCTTTTTTGTGATATTATTACATTTGGAACTCATCAAATTTAATAATTGATGGCATGTTTAAAAAAAACAACTCTAAGTTATACTGCAGTAGGAACAGGAGAAATAATAAACATGATTTTTTTTTAAATTATGTGTTCCTCTAGCATCAAATTTCTTATCGCTGAATGTACGTTCTCCTGTCATTTGTGGTTAGCCTCATTACTACACCAGGTCCAACTTTGTTTGATGCAGTATCTACACATGGAATAGTGTGACTAACATGTGTGACATTCTCTTTTGGGGGCTAACTTATGCTCGTATGACCCGGCTCATTGCTATACTTGCGAGCTACATCAAGCGGGTGTCGCCGTAAAGATATTTCTCAACGGTTGTCGGTACGGACCTGTCCTAATTCCCGGGAATTCAGTAAACAGGTGGACCGCATCCATGATGGAGGGCATCTTGAGTCTTGTCCTCTTTACCCTCAGATCTTGTGACTAACAACAGAGCCCATGTTCCTGTATTTCATTTATATAGGCAAGTTTCACTTCTGTATCTCTCTTCATACCCCCCCTCTCTCTCTCTCTCTCTCTCTCTCATTATCTCTCTCTCTCTCTCTCTCTCTCTCTATCTCTCTCTCTCTCTCTCTCTCGCTCTCTTTGTTTATACTTTCCTTTCAGTATTTAAAACTGCTCACCATTTTCTCTCTCTATCCCTTTTCCCGTTACTATCTGTATTTAAATTGTATCTTTCATACTCTCTGTGTTATAATGCATTAATCAAAAACGCTCTTCCCAGCATTATTATTACTTTATATTTTTTTAAGCTCAAATTCTGAATTCTGTTTCCGGCTTTATCCAGCGAACTAGGTCACGTTGATTCATAGCACGCGACAATGCAAACATCAATGCCATTTAGAAATTAATAACAATATCCAAAGTCAATTATGTCTAAATAATAATAAACAATTCAAATCTTGAGGGGTTGTTCAGAATCTGCCTAATAACATCTTTTGTTCCAGATTCTCTGTCCCAATAACATCCTAATCCCTTAATTACCTTGTATTTTGGCTGGAGAAAGAACTGACAGTAATATAAATCAGTGACGCACATTACAAAAAATATAAATTAGAAATTTTTTTTAGATGATCAAATTATAGTAAAATTATTGTGAAACTATTCTTCTACAAAGTATTGTGAAACCAATTATTTTCAAAGATGTGTCTGAGATTCGGTAAAATCATTTAATAAAAACCTAATAATTACTACGAAAATTGTGAGATATTCGTTAAAACGTGTGCACTGTTCCGTGAAAAGTGTGTGACAAATGATTTTTAAAAAACGATACTTGTGCAGGTGATAAAACAAAATTATTCCAATTTTAGAATCAGAGAAAGTTCAATTTGTTGAAGCCTTATGTTAAAACTATCGGTCCAATTGTTTAATATTTCACTAGCTAACATATCAGTAGCATTTTGAGGTCATTTTGATATACCTAGAGTAGAGATAACCAAAAATATTTGTTCGAAATGTTACGTTCGCCAACAACCTAGCAGCATACAAAATTTTTAGCATTGCTTTATCTTCTAATCACCTCAAGTTACTTGACATTATCAAAGTTACGAACTTTGTTTTTATAAAAGCTCTAAATACGGTGGTAACTCGAGATACGAAATTAATCCATTCCGGGGTTGCTTTCGTATCATGGCTCTTTCGTATCTCGAACAAAGAATTACATGTAAAATACCAAATTCGTTCCAAGGAACACAGAAACACCACTAAAAAATGGGAAAATATCATGGTAAACTATAGAAAACAACGTAGGATTCTTCAATCCTTAAAAGTACACATAATAAAACAAATCTATATATATAAAAACGAAAGTATGTATGTATGTATATATGTATGTATGTATGTCCTTTTATAGCTGACTAAACCATTCATCCGATCGCCATGAAACTTTTGGAGACTTTTGAGTACACTCCTGGGATGGTAACTGGCAACTTTTTTTGCAATATTTAACACTCATGGGGCGCCGGGGGCCCATAATATGATTTTTTTCTTATATGAGCTATATAAAAATTAGTTTAAGCGTTAGCTATTAGGTAAATTGATGGATCTTAACCCAAACTTTGTATATAACAACTTGAGTAGCCAATATTGAAATACTATTGGGCACTAATTTCCTAATGTCCATTTCTTCGGGGCTGGGGGCCCAAAATGTCCTTTTTCATAAACGTTTAAGATTTTATTCCCCATTCAAGTATTAAAGATCTAGATAAATATAGAGAAATATATCCACTATGAAATTGATTGAAATAAACAGGTGTTTTAAACTTGACATCTTGCACTAATTGTGCCCTGGGGCCCTTAATGTCATTTTTTTTACTTATATGAGCTATATAAAAATTAGTTTATGTGATAGCTACTGAGTAAATGAATGGATCTTAACCAAACTTTGTATATAAAAACTTGGTAGCTCATATTAAAATAACAAAGGGCAATGCACGTCTTATGTCTAATAGTTCAGGGCTGGGGGCCCCAAATGTCTTTTTTAAGAATATTTTTAAAATAATCATTTGCCATTCTATTTTTAACGATCTTGAGAAATATATCCATGATGAAACTGAATTAAAATGAACAGCATTTTGAAATTTACACCTTACATCGAATGGGCGGGGGCCCCAAATGTTTTCTTTTTTTTGGTATACTCTAAGATATTATTTCCGACTCAGTTTTTAACGATTTTGTGAAATATATCCATAATGAAACTGAATTTAAATGAACAGGTTTTCAAAATGTACATCTTGAACCAAATGGATCCATATTTGTATTTTTTTCTTATATTAGCTAAATAAAAAATAGTTTAATTGCTAGATAATGAGAAAATAACTGGATTTTGACCAAACGTGGTATATAAAAACTTTAAAGCCTATATTAAACTACTATAGGGCACTAAACTCCAAATGTCCATTTCCTCGGGGCTGGGGGCCCTAAATGTGTTTTTACTAAACTTTTAGTATATTGTATTCCCCATTCAATTTTACACGATATTGAGCAATTAAGATAAATATATTTATAGATTTGTAATGAAAATGAACAGATTTTCGAAAGTCATATGTTAAACTTATGGTCCCGGTGACCCTTAAAGTAATTTTCTTTTTTATCTATATATGTATTCCTTTTTTACTGAGATCGTTGCAACGCACGACGGGTCTGCTAGTAAATAAATAAAAATAAAACAATGAAAATGGAACAACATAAATGTAAAATAATATTTATACAAATGTTAACTTTTACCTTTCGATTGAGGCGATTAATTATTAATTTTTTAAGCGATTTCCATAAAAATACGCTTTTCCAAATATTTCACGAAAATATTCACGAATTTAGGACACCAACAACAAACGATCTACGCAGTAAATAAAGCATGACACTCACGAATACACAGCAATAGTGCTTGAATTGACCAATACGAGAGCAGAACTGCTGGTGACACGTTGAATGACGTCACGTTATTTCCAGTGTTGTCAGCTGTGAGTTTTGTTTTCGTATCTTTGGATTTTTTTTCGTATCTTGGAACAAAATTTCATTCAGTTGCCTTTCGTATCTTGGCTATTTCGGATCTTAAAGCATTCGTATCTAGAGGTACCAGTGTAGTTTTTTCTTATCTAAATGACCACACTCTATTAAGTCCTAATCAGTCGGCCTACAGACCTTCTCACAGCACAGAGACCACTCTGTTGAAGGTAACAAATGACCTCCTGCTCGCACTGGACAGTGGGAAAATTTCTATATTGGTCCTCTTAGATCTTAGTGCAGCCTTTGACACTGTTGACCATCAAATACTGCTGAAAACCCTGCAAAGTTATTTTGGAATTTCTGGCTCAGTTCTGGCTTGGTTTCAATCATACTTATCTAACAGATCACAGGTAGTATCAGTAGATGGTTGTATCTCTCACAAAGCTGACTTGCTTTATGGTGTGCCTCAGGGTTCTGTTTTGGGTCCGGTACTTTTTGTACTGTATACAAGACCGCTACTTCTACTGCTTGAAAAGCATTCAGTTAAAAGCCAATCATTTGCAGATGATACTCAACTATATATTCACACTGATCCCTCTAATATGGACTCCGGTGTCCAATTGTTGCAGGAGTGCATTGGTGAAGTGAAGTCTTGGATGACGTTAAGCAAACTCAAGCTGAATGATGACAAGACTGAAGCACTTCTATTTTGCAACAATAAATCACGCAGTACTTTGTCTCTTCCGAAGTCAATTCACGTAGCCAGTTCGGATATTCTGTTCACAACATCGACTAGGAATCTTGGCTACATTATTTCTGACAACATGTCTATTAACAACTTCATCAATCACATCTGTCGCTCTGCCTACACTGCCATTCGTCAGATCAGCTCAATCCGTCATTACTTAACAGTTAGTGCCACAAAAACACTAGTCTGTGCTCTTGTACTGGCTCGTATGGATTACTGCAATTCTCTTCTGTCAGGTGTGCCAAAACAATGCATTGAAAGACTACAGAAAGTTCAAAATTCAGCTGCCAGACTGGTGCTCAATGCAAAAAAACATGACCATGTTACTCCACTTCTTCGCTCACTTCATTGGCTGCCTATACAAGCCCGTATTGATTACAAACTGGCCGTTCTCTGTCACAATTTCTTTTCGGACTCAAGCCCATCGTATCTTACTGAACTTTTGTCGGTCTACTCACCCACTCGCAAGCTAAGATCTTCTGCAGACACACGCGTTCTCTCTGTTCCTACGACACGCACCAAAACGTTTGGTGAAAGGTCGTTCTCTTTTTGTGCAGCCAAACAATGGAATTCTCTACCATTACACATACGTGGTATTCAAACAACCAAGTCCTTCAAGACTGCACTTAAGACACATCTTTTCAAAATTTATTTTTAAAATTGATGAAACAACATTTCTTGTAAATGATTAACGTAGCTTATGTATAATGTATTGTAATTGTGTGTGTTTGTTGTGATATGAATGTTAATTTAATACTTATAAGTATGTTATTTCTTTCATGTAAAGCGCTGTGAGCCCAGTTCCTTACTGGGATACAACGCTATATAAATAATCAATTTATTATTATTATTATTAGTTTAACCCCAACCCTGCCCTTTAGCCATTTTAGTACATTTATTTACATCTCGCCCTTGAACAGTAGCAATATTAAAAGACCGCTTTTACACAGAAGATTAAATTAAACAATATAATTTGCAATTGTCACGCAAGTAGTGTCTGTCAGTCCTGACGCTACTAATTTTAGAAAGCAGGGAAACCAAATTACTGCACCAATGCATCAAAAGGTGTGCAAATTAAAGATACGCTGTAAAAAAATATTATATGACGTCATTGTTTTCGCTGATATTTTAATTTTGGAAAATGGAACAATGTAAAAAGAGGGTTTGGTGATGGTTAATTATAAAATAAAAAAAACCAAAGGGGGCGCCGAAGGCGCCCTACAATCCCTGTTATATAATACTTTGTGTACATTTAAGAAAGTTTAATATCTCGTATTTATCAAACAAGGACAAGTTAGTTGGGCTTTTGAAAAAGGTCGGCGCCGTAGGCGCCCTAAAAAAAGTGCATTTTTTCAAAATAAATAGATTTCAGTTGAAAATTTCCGTCATTTTTGATGGGTGATACGCTAGTAAACTATATAATTTGCAATTGTCACGCAAATAGTGTCTGTCAGTCCAGACGCTTCGTATTTTAGAAAGCAGGGAAAACTAAATTACTGCACCAATGCATGAAAAGGTGTGCAAATTAAAGATGCGCTGTAGAAAATATTATATGACGTCATTGTTTTCGCTGATATTTTAATTTTGGAAAAGGGATCAATGTAAAAAGAGGATTTGATGATGGTTAATTATAAAATCAAAAAACAAAGGGGGCGCCCTATAACCCCTATTATAAAATACTTTGTGTACATTTCAGAAAGTTTAATATTTTCGTATTTATCAAACAAGGACAAGTTAGTTGGGCTTTTGAAAAAGGTGGGTGCCGTAGGCGCCCTAAAAAGGTGCATTTTTTATAAAAATAAATAGATTTCAGCTGAAAACTTCCGTCATTTTTGACGGTTGTACGCTAGTTATTTAATAAATTAAGGTAATACTAGTCATTATGAGCTCAATGTATTTTGTGTAACCATTATCTAGTGGGGGCTGTATTGGGGATTATGAGTGGGATGGCAAAGTAAAATTATTCTGACCCATCAGCAGGCAGACATTTGAGTCAGCGAATTACGTATTTTGATAAACTTTCATTGTTCATATTCTCAAGAGAAAAATGTGGCTTAACCTCGCTGTTTGAGGGACACTGGAGGAAAGGGAAATATGATTATGGGGTTTACTCAGGCTCTAATCCTTTGGGGGGGGGGAAGCGTTGCAAAAAAAAACACAGTGTCTCCCATTTCCAAAAGAATCTCACGTTATTGAAAAAAAATCGGCCGTTTGAACAACACTATCAGACGGTGTCACGTGATGACATTCTGATACTCCCCATGCTCAGCAGTCCCTTCTCTTATACAGGGCGTTCTCAACTCTGTTGTATGATTTACATTTAAAGTTTGAAACATAAAAAGTGTAAAGTTATCTTTGCAGTACTGATTTGTATTGTTCCCATTAGCTGGCAGCAGCTGAATCCTTTTATTAGAGTAGTACCAAAGATGATTGTGAAATGAGACTTTTTAAGTGAGTCAAAATCAAAGTTATAAGAGCCCATTTTTAGTTTTCCCAAAGGACCACTTCCCTTCGCTTGATTATTTAAAAGCCGTGTGAAATTTCAGTTCCATTCGTTGCATTATAACTCAGATAAAAGTTGGGAACTTGCGCATGGCAACATTTCAATTTCTTTTAGAGTGGAAAAACAACATCACGGTTAAAGTTGTTGAAGTTGATCAGATTTTATATACGAGATCTATGTTTGAAGAGAGCTCTTATGAATATATATCAACAAGGTAAATGACGACCTGATGTCTACCTGATGGAATAATACAAGTGGAACGAGATGTCGTTATGAAAAAGAACGCTCGCCACGTCATTGTCGTCACACGTGTCATCTACCTCCTGCACTTTTCCTGATTTCTTACGCCCCAAGTCCGAAGCCATTTTACTGAGCCACTCTCCTCTAAATATCGTTATATCCACGCTTTCATTCACTCACATCACTTAAGCCGCCGGCTTAAACATTTCCCCCTATCAAAAGCTCTCTCATTAGACCAGTTAAAACTTCAACAATCTCAAACTCATGAGCACCAAACAGCCGTTTCAATTGTCATACACAAATCAATCTCATTCTCTTAATCAAATTTACTTTCATTACAACTTTCACGCGTAAGATATTTTATCATCACCCGCTAACTAAATCCAAAATTATTAATTTATCTAAATCATGGGTGGCCAGACCTGTAGTAACTGAGAGCCATTTTAGTATATATAAAAATTGCTGAGAGCCGCACTGAAGCACTGTGAGTCATTAAACTTGGCATGGAAATCTTCCAGTAATCCTTCTTACATTTCATTCATAAATTGTTCGCGAGCCGCAATGTGAACACAGAAGAGCCGCATGCGGCTCGCGAGCCGCGGTTTGGCCAGCGTTGATCTAAATATTATGGAAAGGGCATTACAAAACATTTCATTTCCTTTTATACCAATGGGCACAAAATCATAGGTCAGTTTAGACTAGGAATGTACTGGGTTCAAATTTTTGAAATCCGGCTGGAGCTTGATTTATAAAAATGGCCGGATTCCGGATATATTAAGACTCTAACGACCAGCTGGATTTGGCCGGATTGATGAAGTGAACTTTAAACTTTATAGATCACTCTGACTTTATCTCTCCACAGAATAAATACAGTATGTAACCTCCTGAGACACAGCAAAGAGCAGCCACTTGACTTTCTGGACGACCAACATAATGTTTACTTGCATGACGGCCACCAACTACGTCCGAATACTTAGTGAGAAGCTCATCTTGACGTCATGGCGGCGACTATGATTTCAGCGTTGCCGAGACAACATTTAACGAGAGTGCTGCTCTCTGTCATCCTTGTGGTGACCCCAGTAGTTTGTCCCGGTGAGTTATCCACAAAAGACTGTCTTCTCAATTGGAATAGACACTTTTATTTTCCAAACTTAACTATTTGAAGGCTTAATTTGGTTTAAAAAAATTATGGACTGTTCTTAAAAAATATTCATATAATTACTTCCTGACAAATTTCCATGAATAAAAGACATTTAAGGAAATAAATTTTTTAAAAGATATGCAAAAGAAATTCTTATTATTATTTTAATTTTCTTAAACAGCATTGTCTGCATGCGTGATTGTAATTATTAAATTAAGTATGCAATCATCTATATATATAATTCTCTTCATGGGAACATGCGAGACACCACGACGCAAGTATGTGCAACCGAGCATGACGAATGACCCTCGCTGGGGACAACCAATGTATCGAGACCAACAATGGTCCTTGCGTTTCACTTGCAATGTTCCTTCAAAGAAAACGTGAGATTCGTAAGGTACTGGTTATCACGTCCACCTCATACGGGGAAGGTCCTGGGTTCAAGCCTCAGCGAAAACATAGAGTTTTTTTTTAAATGTCTGTTTGTGCCCGTTCTTTTACCCCTTTATTGCTAACACTACCTGACCCGTGGTGTAGCATACGACGCAAATGATTTAGTGACGGGTGAAGACTTCCTGAAAGACACACTTGTCAAAATGGGGTGGTTTCGGCAATCGACTGTGATTAAATGAAAATAAGGAACTCTGAAGAAACCCGCGGCGGTGCATACGCCGCAGACTTGCTCATCATAGACAGTTCAAAGAAGGATTTGGGGGGGGGGTGAGAGTACAGGCACTAAAAGCAGCGCTAAGTAAATAAAAAATAGCTAGTAAACGTGAAGACATGCACACTGAGGTTTTTGCTACCCGCCTCCCATTTCATACTACCATCCCTTAAACCTAAACTGTGATTGGCCGACTCTAGCGAGGGTTAGTCATATTCAGGGTTGTCAATTTCGTGTTGTTGTTGTTGTTTTTTGTTTTTTTTGAAAACCGATTGTCGATTATGTAACTTCAATTTAAAGCCGATTATCGTTTTAAAGCTGACTTCATAGAAGTTAGGGGTGTACTGAAATTCGCCTGCATATGTCTAGAAACCAACAATGAGTTGTCAGTTCCCACCCCCCCCCCAAACCGACGTTCACTCGCGTTGTTTTGATTTCTTTGTACTGTAGTTTGTGTCCGTTCTTTCTCCACTTTCTTTGCACTCTTCATGAGCAAGTTTGAAATCGATAAGGTGGGATGACATTCACCAAATTACCTGAAACCTTGTAGAATATTATCATTATAAACGAGAACCTTTGTGGGTTGAAAGCATGAGTTTGATCTATGTTTGAGAGAGACATCAATGAGGCATTTACTCATTGGTTGTATTTTTGAATTTCACCAGTAACTAATCAATGTAAACAATTTATTTGGATATTGCTGGCTTGCCGACCACTTAAGGAACAAGTGCTACCAATAGTGGTCTGTCAACACGACATTCACAGTGGTATATGCCAACATGACCAGGGCAAGTCGACCAGACCAATGGTGGAAATTGACTCGCAAACACCAGGGTCTGGTGAATCAAATGAGAGCCGAGCACTGCGCCACCAACTTATACTTTAACAAGATATATCACAACAGGGACTCAAACTGCCGGCATTTCAGCCTAGCCTCTGCAACAGTAGCGCACCTGTACTTCATGGGCCACGCTATAATCAGCCGGGGAGATTAGGGTGACGAGTAATTCCTACACTCAGAAAATGTTGTGTGGAACTTCTCAGCAGATGAAGGTTTCCCAGATGTTGGCCAAAGCTTTAAAAGAGTAATATCAAGATTGCACAATATGAGATTAGATGAGTTAAATATTGTTGAAAAATATTTCCCAAATCGTTTCCAGGTAAAAACTGTGACTTGTGGATGGCGTTGTCATTCTGAAATGAGCCTTTAAATATTAACTGTTCTTATTTTCTTTGTGCCTGACTACAGTAAATTATGTACGAACAAAACAACCCATACACAAACGAATTAAAAAAGATTAAGTTCAAATATATTTGACTAGCAAAATACCCCCGCTTCGCTGCGGAAATTAGTATTTCAGTTACGTTGAGAATCCGCGAAACACAAATTCAAAACACCAATTGATTTCAATGTGGATCATGATGGATATAATACATATATTAACTTCACCGTCTTGTCTGTCTGTCTGTCCTAGTCCCGCAGAAAAACAAAAGCTAAAGTAAAAAATGACACACTTCCCGCGATCCTATCGAGCTGATAATTTAATTTTTTTGTCTGCTACCATTGCGGGAGGATACTCAACAACTTCCCAAAGTTTCATGCTCCTATCTACACGGGAAGTTATATATTTAATGATGAGTCTGTTTTATATAGCTCATATCAGAAAAAAACTACATTTTGGCCCCCGGCCCCCTAGTGAATGATAATTTTACATTTGTTTTGATTGTTACCATTGCGGAAGTGTACTTAACAACTCTCCAAAGTTTCTTGCTGCTACTAACACGAGACATTGGAGAATTAGTGATGAGTCAGTTTTTTATATAAGAAAAAAACTACATTTGGGCCCCCGGCCCCCAGTAAGTGATAATTTATATAATTTTTTAATCTGTTACCATCGCAGAATGTTACTTAACAACTACTCAAACTTTCATGCTTCTTCATACACAGGAAATAGGAGAATTAGTGATTTTCAGTTTTTATAAAGCTCATATAAGGAAAAAAACTACATTTGGGACCCCTGGGCCCCAGTAAGTGAAAATTTAAATATTTTTTCGCCTGTTACCATCGCGGAAGTGTACTCAACAACTTCCCAAAGTTTCATGCTTCTACCTACTCGGGAAATAGGAGAATTAGTGATTTTCAAATGTTTATATAGCCCATAGAAGGGAAAAAAACGATTTTGGGCCCCCGGCCCCCATGAAGGTGAATTTTAAAATTCGTTTTCGCCATTTGTCGTCCAACGAGGCTACTTGAGAATTTCCCAAGGTTTCATGATTCTACCTACGCGGTAAATTCGAGAATTAGTGATGAGTCTGTTTTAATATAAGAAGAAACTACATTTGGGCCCCCGGCCCCCATTAAGTGTTAATTTAAATATTGTTTTTAACTGTTACCATCGTGGAAGTGTAATTAACAACTACCCCAAGTTTCATGCGTCTACCTACACGGGAAATAGGAGAATTTGTGATTTTTAGTTTGTATATAGCTCATATAAGGAAAAAAAATTCATTTGGGCCCCCGGCCCCCAGGAAGTGATAATTTAATTTTTTTTTCTCTCGTTGCTATCGCTGGTTTGTACTCAACAACTTCCCAAACTTTCATGCTTTTGCCTACTCGAGAAATGAGAAAATTAGTGATTTCATATTTTATATAGTCCTTATTAGGAAAAAAAGCGTTTTTGGGCCCCAGGCCTCCAACAGTGTGAATTTTAAAATTCTTATTCGCCAATTATCGTCAAGAGAGTGTACTCAGCAAGTTTATAAAGTTTCATGCTAATACCTACACGGGAAGTTGGAGAATTAGTGATGAGTCAGTTTTTTATATAAGAAAAAGACTACATTTGGGTCCCCGGACCCCATTAAGTGTTATTTTAAATATTTTTTTCGCTTGTTACCATCGCGGAAGTGTGCTTATCAACTACCCAGTGTTTCATGCTTCTACCTACACGGGAAATGGGAGAATTATTGATTTTTAGTTTTTATATAGCTCATATAAGGAAAAAACTTCATTTGGGCCCCCGGCCCCCAGGAAGTGATAATTTAAATATTTTTTCTCCCGTTACCATCGCGGGATTGTACTCAACAACTTCCCAAAGTTTCATGCTTCTGCCTACTCGAAAATAGGAGATTTTATATAGGCCATATAAGAAAAAAAAGCGTTTTTGGGCCCCCGGCCCCCATGAGTGTTAATTTTATAATTCTTTTACGCCAATTTTCGTCACGAGAGGCTACTCAACAACTTCCCAAAGTTTCATGCTTCTACCTACATGGAAAGTTGGAGAATTAGTGATGAATGAGTGAGTGAGTCGGGGCTTTGCCTTTTATTAGTATAGATTAACCTACGAATACATAAATAAAAGCTTTTTTTTTAAATTACAAACACCGGTACAAGATCTCATTGAACACCAATATCAGGATATCGATTTTGTCAATTATAACAACGAGTCCTAAAAAAAACCCGAAACACATTTATTTCATGCTAAGCAGTAGGTGTCTATATACACATCTTTGTTTAATAGATCAGACAACAAAAATCAATATTTGGCATACGAAAGTAATGTTGAACAAGGGAAGACAAATGACACATTGATAATAAGCTTTACCAAAAAGTGCTATCCCTTGTCTAAAAAAAATATTTAGAAATCGTTCACAGGAAATTGGGTTTGCATATGTATGAACTCTCTCTGTAGCCATCACAGGTTCACACACATACACACACACCTCGCACACACCACACACACACACACACGCACCTCGTACAGACACTGGTTTGATCAACAAACTTATTTGCACACACGCCGACTCACACAAACAGCTCCCACACGCTCAGTGTCGCACACACACATTATCCCACACAAGCGTAAGCGTGCACAAAATGAAATATAAAAAATAATTGAAAACTCAGCTGGTGTTGGCTGGAGCTCCTCAATTATAAAGGAATAACGTAAACAGAGAGAGAGAGGGGCTGGAATTTCTCCTTAGATCTCTGTAAAGAAATCGTTTATAGCTTGGAATAATTATTTTTAGTGCAGGATATACCATTTGAAATACCGGCTGTAAGCTAGGAAGAGTGAAATGATTTACTTTTTCTTCAAATGTTACTGTGTCTGTGAGTTACTTTCTGTAGAATCGTATAAAAATCAACTGTAGATTCACCTTTAAAAAGATAGCTGTTTGAATATCGATGATAAAACTCATAGTTTACTTGAAACTATAGAGCAGTGGTTCCCAAAATTGTTTGATCCATGGACCCCTTTTATAGACAAAACTTTTCCACGGACACCAAAGTGAAAAAACTACATAAATGCATAGTACCGAAAAAAAAAGATCAAGTATTTTTAAAATTATAACTTTTGTTTAAAATAAAGTTTAACCAATGACTAGATGAACGTGATTATATTTTATGAGTGTATTTATGTCTGAATCAATGTTTGTGAATAGCAACTACAAATTCGCCCCTAATGTCTAGCCGGTTTCTATTTTTAAATCCCTTATATTAACTTCGAAATCTTGTCTGTCGTCATCTCTTCGTACATCGATTGGGTGGAAAAACAAAAGTCAAAAATGACCCACTTCCCGTGATGCCATCGAACTGAAATTTGGCACATAGACTTTTTCCCCTAACAATGCAACATATCAAAATTTCAGATCGATCGAACGTACCGTAATTAAATTAATAAATTTTTAGTTTATCTACATAAAACTATATGTAGCAGTCGCTATTGTTTAAATTTTACGGGTCACTTGACTTCACGCCAGCCATCGATGACCACATCTCTTGTTTTAAATAGGAAGAATTCACTCAGTTTCAGGCTGTAAATGTTTGTCGCGTTGGAACATAATCAATACTTTAAGTTCTGTCTCATATGTAAGGGATTTATATTCAAAAATTTTGTTTTTACGGTGTTTTTTTTTGTGATGAGGTTCAAAACGACACTAAATTCACGTGAAGACGGGAAAGCAGTCAAAAATTTCTGTACAATAACCCATAATGCAGGATATAAAATTGGGATCTGTTTTTGTAACCAAAGTTTGTGGTATCCTTGTTCAAACATTCTAAGTTTCTAAGTTGGGGATATTTCTATAAGGTGCTTCTGTGTTAGTATGGATTCATATGTGTTTGTCCATGTGCAAAAGGACTCAACTGCCTGTCAGGAATATCCAAGCGAAAAATATCCTCAAAATTTTGGTTCAGGTTTGCATGAAGAGTCATTAAGCGTTGACAGTGAGCCAACAAATCTTTATCTCTATTTAGCAATTTCAAAAAAAAATCGAAACTCAAAACATTCTCCTCTTCCCAAGCTTTGTATGTTCAGAAAAGGTTTTGCAACAAACACAGATATGACACTTTTAGTTTTGATTAAATTGAATTGGTTACCTTGTTGTTTCAAATTAGCTTCGTTAAATTTGGCAAATAAATAATTCATAATCATTAATTCAGGTTAATTGTGTCGCAAATCATTGTCTTTGCTTTACAGGAATTCCAACAATGAATTAAAGAGAGCATCAAATCGATTTAAACATGCACTATTTTATGACCAACGTACTTCAGCGTGAATAAGTAAATGATTATAGTCTTTGTCATTTACCAAACAATGTAAAGCAAATAATCTCTCATTGAAGGCATTCTTTTTGATTTTATAAACTGCTCTCAGGACATATTCTAGTGATCCATGCAAACTTTCAATAAGATTTTCTGAAAATAAGTGACGTCACTGAATGGCACAATGCAAAGAGAATACATTTGGTACAGCTTGTTTTACGTATGCCAGAAAGTTAAGGGTTTAGCTTTAACTTCAAATTACTTTTTTTTAAATTCATTAAATTACGTTTTACCTTTCGTATCTGTTTCCAAACATTTAACCATGTTTTAATTAATATGCAACAACACTGTATTGTCTGCATTTTTTCTTAGGGTCACTCATTCTCTTATCTGTTGTGACAAACTACTGTTCATAATTATACACATTTTTTCAATGGAATGCTGCAGGAGCGCCCCTTTGAAAAAATATTTATAAATAAGATACATGATACAATTGAGATAAATATAACTTCCCGACACATCGAAATTTACCCCAA
Source organism: Ampullaceana balthica (assembly GCA_944989445.1). Lineage (NCBI taxonomy): Eukaryota > Metazoa > Mollusca > Gastropoda > Lymnaeidae > Ampullaceana > Ampullaceana balthica. The sequence goes on along the minus strand of CALYLW010000551.1, from coordinate 596,908 downwards.
CCTTGAAGCCCTCGTTGATTCACGTTAATAAAAACGTGTATTTTCCTGACTTACTGATAGGAATTCTGCATTTCTTACCCATCAAGCGTGACCTTTCAATAAACCAAGTACTTGTATTTTTGATTGGTTATAGCTGTTTAAATTACCGTAGCTCCAATTCCTTTTCTAAGAAACACAACATTATACTCCACGACTGATAGCACCTCAGATGGTATTTAATTAGTAGAAAAAGCATGCATTTTATTTATTGTTATTTATTTTAATTTCTATAATAGTAAAAATGGATCTCAATTATATCATTTTTATTAAACCTTCCCCGGACCCCCTGAAGTTGTTCAGGGACCCCCAAATCAATTTTCATTTTCCCCGGACCCCCTGAAGTTGTTCAGGGACCCCCAAATCAATTTTCATTTTCCACGGACCCCCTGAAAGGTTCTGGGGACCCCTGGGGGTCCGTAGGGACCACTTTGGGAACCACTGCTATAGAGTTTTGGAACTTTGAAGAATGTGTTTCCAGTTTATTTGAATTCTTAATTTTGATGATATGAGCATTGAAATTCCCTGGGGAGTTTTCTTTAAAAAATATTTATATTAAAAATAAAATGCAAAGAATAACATCAGAGTCAGAATGACCTGTCGGGGTGCTGCATTAAAAATTCTCTGGGGTGTGGGGCATGTAGAGTGGCCTCTTGAATAATCGCCAGGTTCACAGATTTGATTCCCGGTGGGCTCGGCACTACTAGCAATGGCTAATGAATAAGTCTTTCATTTGTCACGTAAATATGTGTTGCTCGAATCTATCTTGACAATACAACTAGCACCCCCCTGGCCACCATTATCTTGACACTGTAAGAGCATATTGGTAGGGCACCTTGGGTCTGTGAACACTACACCAAAAGTACACGTCCTTTCTATTCATCTGGGGTTACGGCCTTTGATCAATGTATACATAAATATATTTATTATAGCTGATACCTTTTGAATATTTCAAACTCTCAATAACACTTCTAAATGGTGTCATCCTTCAGCTTGCTTCATAGAGACTCCCAGCTCGAATGTAAAAAAATATAGAGAATTATTGGTAATATTTCTTTCAAAGTTAGCTCCGCAACTCATATTTTGCCTCATCACGTGTATGCTATACTTATCACCATTCTATCACTGACACTAAAAAGTCGTGCATGTTATATTTTTTTCAAAAATCAATTTTATAAAGACTTTCGATTTTTTAAATGATAGAAGAGAAACCCTTAAATAAAAAAACAGAAAATTATTTAAATTAAAACTTCACTTTCGCAAACTTTCAATAATAAATTTGAATAACTTTTACAATAGAGATCTAATAAGATCACAATTTCATCCAATCTCTGATAATCTGGTAAAGTTCTACGGCTATTTAAAATGGATTATAAACTCATAGTTAGCCAATGCAAATTGTATTATTAAAAGTAAAAATGAGAAATGGTTAGGAAAAACTTCTCTGTGGACGCACATCTTATTATCTTGGTTAAGAACATTATCTGTGTCAGACTTAAAGACACACATCGTATTACCTTGGTTAAGAACATTATGTGTGTCAGACTTAAAGACACACATCGTATTACCTTGGTTAAGAACATTATCTGTGTTAGACTTAATGACACACATCGTATTACCTTGGTTAAGAACATTATCTGTGTCAGACTTAAAGACACACATCGTATTACCTTGGTTAAGAACATTATTTGTGTTAGACTTAATGACACACATCGTATTACCTTGGTTAAGAACATTATTTGTGTCAGACTTAAAGAGACACATCTTATTACCTTGGTTAAGAACATTATCTGTGTTAGACTTAATGACACACATCGTTATACCTTGGTTAAGAACATTATCTGTGTTAGACTTGAAGAGACACATCTTATTACATTGGTTAAGAAAATTATCCATGTTAGACTTAATGACACACATCTTATTACATTGGTTAAGAAAATTATCCATGTTAGACTTAATGACACACATCTTATTACCTTGGTTAAGAACATTATCCATGTTAGACTTAATGACGCACATCTTATTACCTTGGTTAAGAACATTATCTGTGTTAGACTTAAAGACACACGTCTTCGAAGCTGCTCGTAAGTTCTGAAGTCCAACTACATCTAATACTTTTTCCGTGTGGGCTAAGAGCACAAGGCCGTACCCAGATATGGTAAGGTCGGTTGGCAAACTTTTCGCGAAGGCATTTCAAGTTCAGATACCTACAATATATGGTGCCATGACTTCAAATTTAGATAAGAATGGTTAATCAATAATTCTGTACCTATGAATTATTGAGAGCGTTGCTTAAACTTCTTGTCTTTTTTGCCCCGTTTTGCAACAAAAAAATTTTTTTCAGTATGTACAGTGACCAAAAAAGTAGGTTTTCATGCAATAAATAATTAACGATGTAATGAACAGTTAGTTGGTGCTTGGAGTCATTTCAATATTACAAATATTAATTTTTTTACAAATCAAAATTAAGTTTACAAATATGGCTGGTCGAATAAATAAATCTGACGTGTACATTTATTTGAAATTATTTTGACTTCATAAAAAAAACATTTCTATGAACATTTCGTATCTATTGTTTGTTTTCCTATTTCTACAAAGTGCGATTGCAACTCAGTTAATTTATGTTTGTTTATAACGATATTATGTTGCTTAAAAAATAAAATTTAGTTTTTTTTTAAGTAGCATACTATATATCTCTGACTGTTTATCTGTGAGTTTCTTTACAAGCCCCAATGATAAAATAATCATTGTCTTCCTTACAACCAACACCAATTAATAGCTCACCCCTCACATTACTCAGAATTCATTGACAAGATTTATGTGCATCGGCGTTGTGGCAGCAACTGAGCGTCAGGTCGAGCACGTTGCTTTCCTTGCATGTAATAATGATATATTTATATATATATATGCCAATTAAATAGCTCACCCATCGCGTCAATCAGATTTCATTGATACAACGATGTGGCCGCAAGAGCATGGGCGTATCGGAGTATACCAACGTCCCACATCCGCATTGATAGATTTATGAGCCTCTGACCACCCAACATTGGCGTAGGCTTACTGTAACATGCTAAATTATGGTGCATCTTGTTTACGGTAGGCATCATAAGATTGTGAACACACTGCAACAGTTATAAGAATATATTGCTATGAAGTCAGCGGTAAAATGATAATCGGTTTAAAATCGGATTTACAAAACCGATAATCAATTTGCCCAAAAACAAAAACGAACACGAAATGAATATACCTATTTTAGAACATCTTCGATGTGAATCCTTCTTGGGTTTTGTTAAACAAATATCTTTAAAACACTGTCCTCGTTGATATTGAAAGCGTAGTGAATATTTATCAATGCAAGCTCTGTAAGTCTTTCCTGTGCCATTGAACATATCATGTAATTTTGCAAAAGTCAGAGTGCACTGAAAACTTTGCTCACAAGCGCAGGAAGTCACAGGAATCAGACACGCGATTTTCAGTAAGCAAAAAATATGCGGATACATCAATTCACTGCAATGTTTTATAGCTTCCCGTGCAATTTTTCGGTAGCTTTGACTCTCCCATTGGTTGAACGTCAGTTTCCACCGCTGAATTCTTCGGGCAGCACCTCTGGGTGAAGGCAGATCGTGGTCATATAGATCCACAGCGCCTTTCAGATCTTCATACGTACAATTTCTAACAGCAATTTAGCAAGATCTAACAGTTGTGAGGATGTCCTGGTTAAGCCAGAGAACCGCATATTTAGTTCAGCAATGATTTTGCTCCAGAAATGGTTTAATTAAGTTTCGCAGATAGTGTTGCATTGGCAAAGCTAGAGAAAACAGCAAAGGCGTACGGCATGGAAATCAATGCAGAAAAGACCAAGGTCATGGCAAATAGTAAATTCACAAGTGAGATTCGGATAAACAGGCAAAAACTCGAAGAAGTCCCCACCTTAAAATATCTAGGGGCAAATATATCCGACGAAGGCTCAAAGCCAGAAATTCTTGCCAGAGTAGCCCAAACAATGGCAGCATTGAGTAAATTAAAGCACATCTGGCAAAGTAAGAAGCTCTCCCTGAGATCAAAGATCCGGCTAATGCGCTCTCTGGCGATGTCGGTCTTTTTGTATGGTTGTGAGGTTTGGACGCTCACTGCAGACCTCCAAAGAAGAATCAATGCGCTAGAGATGAGATGTTTCAGAAAGATATTGAACATCTCCTACACAGCGCACATCACAAACGGAGCAGTCCGCAACACAATAAGTACTGTCATTGGCCCCTACGAGGACCTACTCACATCAATTAAGAAGAGGAAATTACGATGGTATGGACACGTGACAAGAACTGGAGGTCTCGCAAAAACTATATTGCATGGCACAGTCCAGGGAGGAAGGAAAAGAGGCAGACAAAAGAAGAGATGGGAGGACGATATCAAAGAGTGGACCAGCCTGTCATTCAGCGACTCTCAAAGAGCAGCACAGGACCGGGACAAATGGCGTGTGTTAGTGAGCAGTTCACGATGGTGCCCCAACGACTCAACAACGGGTTAAAGGATAGTTCAAGTTCAAGTTCAAAGTTGCATTGGCGTTTCTGCGCTCACGTTGCTTCGGTAGATTTGCCGCTTAGCTATTATGGGCATTGAAGCTCAAACTCCTACAGATTGTGCCATGATAGCGATATGATCATAAGTGTTTGGAAAATAAGAATCCACATTTGTTGTTCTAATCTTTCTAAACGAACTCTTGCTTGACGTTTTCGATAAGTGGCATAGCCTGAATGATGTCAATCGCTTCTTTCTGAAGTTGGACTGTTATTCCTTCCAGCCTATATAACAGTTTGTACGTTACAACAAACGTCACAATAATGTGAATTTACACAAGGAATGAAGAAGTGAAGTTGCTCGAGACTTACTTTCAGTGTCCCAATCACCATTTGTAGTCAAACTTGGATCCAATCCTTGGTCGTTGCGTTTTCCATGTGGCAGTGAAATTATCTCAAGAGTCTGAACAACGTAAACATACCATTGATAGAAGTGTGTGTATGCTTCGTGGCGCTCGGCCCATCTTGGTTTGCTAAAATCTGTAAGTGCCTTCCGTTTAGCACTGTCAAATGGAAGACTTGTTTCTATGACGCTTTTCAACAGCTTTGGGATGTTGTTAAAAAAACATGCAGGTTTCTTTTAATTTGTCAATCATGTTACGAACATTGGGAAGTCCACACGAATGCGCGATCACTATGTTTAAGGCGTAGTTGCTGCAGTGTATGTATATCGCCAAAGGAGCATCTCGCAGAATATTCTCTTGAAATCTTGAGACAGCGCACGACAAAGATGCAGTGCCATCAAAACACTGGCCCCTCATATTCTGTAGTGGGATCCCAAAATATCTCATTAATGTCAAGATCTTTGAGGCCATCGCCTCTCCCGTGGTTCGAACAAGTGGAACAAAAGAGATGACTTCCTCTCTTACATTATTTTCGATGTCAACAAATCAGATACAAAACGACAATTCTTCTTTGTTGTGAGTGGTCACCTCGTCGGCCAAAACAGTGTAGAATTTTGCTTCTTTAATTTCTTTAACAATTTTTTATGAAATGAAGTCGTTGCCGATCATGGAAATTAGTTCATTTTGGATACGTGGTGACAAATACGTCGCACTTACCAAAACTCCATGATGACAAATAAACTATCAAAGAGAGCTCTTCATTGCATCATCGATATAACCTCACTTTTGTCTTGTAACAACTTTCAAAATCTTTTTGTATTGTTACAGGATCAAACAATAAATTATGAGTTCGCCAAATAAAATAGTGCGTGACGCAAGTTTCCATGGTATTGCATCTGATTTTGATCAAAATTTGTACGCGTGATCACACCATTTAAATGATTAAGAAATGGGGTTCTGTCAGGGAACAACAATAAAAAGAATATTATTTAAATATCAATTCATGGATAAAAAATTGAAAAAAAAATGTTGAAAAAAGGAGTACATTCAATTAAACGGCGAAATTTGATAACGAGTGACTATAAGAATATCAATATTGGCATGTCGTCTACTCGTGTATGTCAATTGCGCCACTCCCAAGGTCGCGTCGCAATGGGATGAACGTAAATTTAAATAAAATAACAAGGCTAATAATTTCACTTATTTCCTCTATATAAATTATAGTCCTATAAATACATAATTCCAATTTCCCGGAATTATGCCTAGCTCTGCCATCTTCAGCGCCCTTCTTCCCATCTGGGGCATAGGCCACGAAGAAAGGTTCTCCAGGTATCCCGGTCCTGCGCCAATCTTTCTATCTGCCCCTAGCTGTGCCCGCTCATTTTGGTGTCTGCCTCCAGTTCCCTTCCCTGAGCGCACCGTTCTCTTTGCTTTAGCCTAAGCCTGGCTAACCCACTAGGCCTTGTCTGACTGGATCTTTCAATGCATTTATTTTCGTTTATTGATTTTCGGTAGTCGTCTGCAAAACAAAAAATCTATTTGTTACAAAAAAGTCACAAATTTGCAGAAGTGGGTTCTTTCGAACGTACGAATTCCCCCCCCCCTTTTTTTTTGCGTACAACCATGGAGCATATCACGTGATGTAAAGATTCATGGTCACCTTTTTAAAGGATGGATTCTATAAGTTTAAAAATAGGACCCTGCAAGCAAAGTACCGGTAATTCAAATAGATTATATATAAGAAATAAACCTAATCTTTTCACTTTTAATACACAGAGAGAGAGAGGGAGAGAGAGAGAGAGAGAGAGAGAGAGAGAGAGAGAGAGAGAGAGAGAGAGAGAGAGAGAGAGAGAGAGAGAGAGAGAGAGAGAGAGAGAGAGACAGACAGACAGACAGACAGAGAGAGACCGTCAAAAACACTTGAATTTCAAGAGTTAGAACAGAATGTTAAAAATATCAAAAACACTTTTAATCACAGACTCTTATTAGACAAATGAACTGCAAATTACCATATATTTGTTCCTGTCCCTGTCATAATGGTATCAAAACAATTTTTGTAAAGTCCAAGGCGTGATTAAAAATAAGGACCACAGATCAAAGCTCAAAAACAAATGTTAATGTTTAGGACCACTGTAAATATATTCTAATTTCACAAAACGGGGATTCATTGCGAGTTCAAGTTGTAATAGGCGTTTTAAACTTATTCAGCAATTAAAGCAAAGTATTGTGTTTAAAGGTTAAATTTATCTATTTAATCTTTGTCAATCAGTTGCTTATAAAAACGTAACATAAACGTTTAAAAAAGAGAATTTCCAGGTCCATGTAAAGTAGTTTGCTATTCTCAGATTGTAAGGCAGGCTTTTTTTAAAATTAGCATTTTCTGATGATAATACTTCAAAATTTCTGCTTTCTAAAGTTTTAAAAAATGCTATTTTTGGATATAAATAAACAAAGGGCCATTTTTCTTCTTAATGTTAATTTTTAAAAGAAATTTTTCATGGAATAAAATTTGTCTTGGCCATTAAAAGCTTTGCTCTTTTATTTTTGATTTTTCTGTCACGTTTGTTCAGATTATTATTGGTGTTTTAAAAGCTCTACTTTTTTTTTATAAACTAGGGTTTTGTTTCTTTCTTTCTTTTTAGTTATCTTGTTCATCTTGTTTGTAATACTTACTTTTAACTTATCCTCGACCTTTTCTTTTGTTTTCATTAATGTAATGATATCTTTTGATAAAACTCGCTGACCAAACATTTCGGTACGATTTCTGACATTAAAGTGATGGGAAGGACCGGCCTGGACATCTCCAGAGAATAAAATCCGGATGAAAAGTCTTGGAAAGTGGTGTGATCTTGATTCATGGGGTGTGATGCTTGATGGAGGTGTGGGGTGATCGTTGGTCGTGATGGCGGGGGTAATACATGAAAAGTTTGGTCAGATCAATAGAATTTTTTGTTTTAACTCAAACGCGGACAGTGAAATAGTGAATATTAGCCTGAAAGGGACTGCTCAGCAGATGGAGCAGATTGCCCAGGTACTAGCCAAGGCCTTAAGAGATTAGTCTAAGGCCTACAGAATATGTGTTTAGTTTAGTTTTAGCATGAAAGGGAGTGGTATAAAACAGTATTGTAAATCACCTTTAAGCATTGAGTTGGTGTTTGTTGTCGAGATAAATCAGACAAGTTATATTTTAATGTGTTTTTTCACATGTTTTAATAAAGTGTGATTATCCACTTGTGACTGGTACCTCCATATCGATCAAATTTCGATGAATTTCAGGAAACTTTTATTTTATTTTTTAAAGATATATTATAATTTTTAATGTTTTATTTAAGTGAAATAATGTGGAATTTATTCAAAATTCTGGTAGACATTATTTATATGTATAGTCTATCAACAGGGGTAAAAATTAGTAAAGATCAACATTTTACGCATAGAAGGTATTTTAACGCAGTCTTTGTTGAAAGCCTGGCTAAAATATAACAACAACAAAGATAAATCAATTTTCATGCAAGTTAAATATTTAGGCATTCCATATATCAAATAAATAATAGTCTTTATTATCAGTAACTAGAGGGCGATATACTGTGACCTGTTTCAAATTGATCAAATAAAATAAAAGTTGGAATTACTATTAAAAAATTTAACTCTCGATCTTTATTTCCATTACCCATATATCAGATTTTTCGTATAAAACCACGTTTACCTCTGTTTTGTACAGACCCCGGACGGATATTTTAATCCTTTCATTTAATACTATCGTTCTGGCAAGTTTTGGTTTCAAGACGTTCTCACGTGTAGAGGGTGATGATCGCATGCCCTCTTTCTTACTTCAAAGTCAATGATTTGTTTCAGCGATGTAACATGGTTTAGAAAGTCATTTAGAGAAATAGTTTCAAAATGGGAAATTACGGTAAGAAAATATATTCGGGTAAGAGACAGAAAAGAGAGAGAGAGAGCGAGAGAGAGAGAGAGAGAGAGAGAGAGAGAGGAAGAAATAAAGAGAGAGAAGAGAGTGGGGGGACATTGGGTAGTTTAAATAAATGAAAAGCCTTGGATATCCACTAACTCCGTGCCTTGGGTAGCCATAATTTCTGTGTCTTGGGTAGCCATAATTTATGTGTCTTGGGTAGCCATAATTTATGTGCCTTGGGTAGCCATAATTTCTGTGTCTTGGGTAGCCATAATTTCTGTGCCTTGGGTAGCCATAATGTCTGTGTCTTGGGTAGCCATAATTTATGTGTCTTGGGTAGCCATAATTTCTGTGTCTTGGGTAGCCATAATTTATATGTCTTGGGTAGCCGCAAATTCTGTGCCTTGGGTAGCCATAAACTCATTGCCTTGGGTAGCCAAAAATTATGTGCCTTGGGTAGCCAAAAACTGTGTGCCGCGAGTAGCTATAAACTATGTGCCTTAGATTTAGATAACCAGAAACTTTGTATCTGAGGTACTCATCAAGATGTAAATGCTCGGAAGTATTCCACCACATCCATTGACTACAAAAAGCGTATTCAAAATGGTTTAAGGATTCATCTAGTGTTATTGCTTACATAAGGACTAAATATGTGCAGTACATTTTTTTTTATTGAGCAACATTATTGGAAAAGTTAACGATTTCGTTTTAAACTGCCCATTCACTCACTGAAACGATGTTATTTATTTCATGGTATTGTTCTTGGCGTATAGAATCTATACCAATATGTTGGTGACCAATACCCCCAGCCCGTTGATTGGGTCAACAACTCCGAGCTATTCTGGGAATATTACTGGTTTATACAAGCATCCAGTAATCAGCGGACATAGATCGCAGAAAATGAGCTCGTTGCTGGCAATGAAAAGAATCGTGTTGAAATCATTGAATCCTTACCAAATGTAAAGTTTTCACTGCCCCGAAAATAATTAGTTTGAGTCGGCGACAATGGAAAGCACTTTTAGGGGGGCTTCTCTTTCTATAATTTACAATTATAATGTTAGGCAATTTAATTAGAGATACATATGCTTACTTCTAATTTATATAAACAATTTCTCATCTTTATTTTCAGGAGCATGAAATAAAAGTCTTCTTTAAAGATCTGTTTTGTTTAACTTCGCCATTTCCCCAAATACCTCAAAACGTCAATTTTTCATTGATGTTCTTTTTTTTAAAACTTAATTTTGGTAAATGTTCAAGGAACAATATGATGTTTTTTATTCATGAAATTTATCTTAAAATCCTATTAATTTTAACAATTTCAGTTTTGTGTCTTCAGTTTTTACAAAAGAATATTGATGCCAACATATATTTACCATTTTTATGTCTTTTTATCAAAAATTATTTTGGGACTAACATTTTGTTGTCACTAAATGTGGGAATTTATTAAATCCGCTGCTAGTCTGGATGTGAGAATAAGTGAAATTCAGGAAATGCTAAACCAACAATAAGTGAAATTCAGGAAATGCTAAACCAACAATAAGTGAAATTCAGGAAATGCTAAACCAACAATAAATCCATGATACAGCAATACTAGGGCAATGACAGACTCTTACCCCTCATAGAACCATACTAGACCTAAAATAGAACCACTCTAGACCCATGTTTGCTAGATCCTTAGACCCATACCAGACTCATGATAGAACCATATCCATATCAAAGACAAACTAGTAATTTTATTTTAGTTTATATCATAAACTATCATGAAGATCGAAGTCCATTTTTAAAGACGTTGCTTATATTTCACAAAGATACCTTTAATAAATACTAATAATATAAAAAGAAAAGTTGCTTTTTAAAATATTTCTAGATGTCCATTTCGAAACCCCTTGTTGTTTTGTAACATTTCGTTACATGAGACCCAGAGAATGTGTACATAAGTGAAAATAGAAACATTTACTCTATTTGTCGTTTGGTAGTTATTTCACTTATACTGCTTCGCCATCATCGAAGGACTTCCTTCCAATTCTCCGTCTTCAATTGTTTCCGAAAGACGTCAGTAAAAGGAAATCCCACGCAATGATCTATTTGGCTTGGTTGATTTCTAAGCAGAAAATAAATAAGTCTTCAATTCAAAATTCTTCAATCCCTTTTTTTTTAAATATATCTCTCTAGAAGAAAAAAAAGTTAAACTTTAAATCCTTAAAAACTTGTTTTCTTTTAACTGGATGTAGTTGTTTAAAAATTCAATATTTAAAATAAAAACATAGAAGTTTCATTTTAAACGTGGGTGTTATTCTGGTTTCATAATATCACTCACTGGTTTTGTAAATTAGTCTAATAAAACAATTATGTTTAAAATCTAAAAGAGCTTGTGTGAAAACAATCGCTTATCGCAATGAATCACCCCAACAACCACTCTACCATAAATACTTTTCAAAACACAGTAACACACTTTGTGATATGACCAACGAACAATAACAAGGAATGGCGGTGAAGATACTTGCGAGTCCCCTATTCTGAGTTTAATACACTAAACATGAGTCCATTCAACAAATCATATATATATTTACGCTCAATTATCGCTGATACCTAACGCTGAGGGACATCACTCTGCTTTTTTTTTAAATTTAGCGTTGTAAGCAGTGCTGATTGACTCAAATAGTTATTTTTTGGTGCAGTAATTGGGTGCGCTGCTTTCTAAAATTAGTTTAAAAATCGTGTGGTGATTAGCACTGTAAAAATTATTATAAAAAAGCTTTGTTTATTTTTCAGGAATATTTCGTATTTATCATAAAAGGATAAGTTACTTGGGCTTTTGACCACAAAAAAGTGGGTGCCGTAGGCGCCCTACAACCTCTATTTTAAATTACTTTGTGTACATTTAAGGTAGTTTAATATTACGTATCTATCATACAATGACAAGTTTGTTGGTCTTTTGAAAAAAGTGGGCGCCGCAGCACAACCTATATTATATACATACTTTGTGTACATTTCAGGAATATTACGTATCTATCATACAAGGACAAGTTAGTTGGGCTTTAGAAAAAGGTGGGCGCCGCAGGCGCCCTTAAAAAAAGGGGCGCCGCAGGCGCCACGGCACCACAGCAAAAACTAGTTTATAAGAATATCGAAACGTAATAGAGTATTGGAAATTTATATTGCGCACCACCTGAATACATTGTTCAACAACAATATACATGCAATTTCAATGTGCAATATTATTTTATTATCTAATACACTAGTTTGTGCTGCGGCGCCGTTGCGCCTGCGGCGCCCCCCCCCTTTTCAAGGGCGTCTTCGGCGCCCACCTTTTTCAAAAGCCCAACTAACCTGTCCTTGTATGATAAATGCGTAATATTAAACTTTCTTAAATGTACACAAAGTATTTAATAATAGTTTGTTTTTTTTTATTTTTTATTTTTTATGTCAAAAGCCCAAGTACTTTATCCTTGTAGGATAAATACAAAATATTCCTGAAATGTACACAAAGTATGTATATAATATTGGTTGTGCTGCGGCGCCCACTTTTATTTAGGGCGCCTAAGGCACCCATTTTTTTCAAAAGCCCAACAAACTTGTCCTTGTATGATAGATAACGTAATATTAAACTACCTTAAATGTACACAAAGTAATTTTAAAGATATGATTGTAGGGCGCCTAAGGCGCCTACTTTTCTTTTTGCTTTAAGGCCAAAAGCCCAAGTAACTTATCCTTGTATGATAAATACGAAATATTCCTGAAAATTAAACAAAGTATTTATATAATAATTTTTACAGTGCTAATCACCACACGATTTTTTAACTAATTTTAGAAAGCAGCGCACCAAATTACTGTACCAAAAAATAACCATTTGAGTCAATCAGCACTGCTTACAACACAAAATTAAAAAAGCAGAGTGATGTCCCTTAGCGTTAGGCTACATAATTGAGCGTAAATATATATATGATAATCGCCCTACCTGTGCGTGTGTCTCCCCCATCGAAATGCGCGCAAAAAGGCGCGCAAAATTATTATAAATAAATTAAAAATGTTCGCCGTAATATGACGTCATTGTTTTAGCACAGAACGTCAATTATCGAAACAACCCAGGAACTATGCGTGTGTTTGAGCCTTAGCATGCTTTCCCACTAGTTGTGGATATTGCGCTATTATCAATTTTTTAAAATGATATTTTATTTACTTTTCCATTTTATATTTAAAAGTAAACTTCTACTTCAAATCAAATTAAATTATGTATTTGAAATTTATTTACTCGGAACAATGCCTTTATAACAGGGTCGCTATGACTTTTTAAATGCATGGACTTGAACCAAAAATATTCTCTGGTATTAATAATGTACGAGTTGATAGTTAAATTTTATAATTAAAAAACAATATTTGTGGCTAGCTGGCTTTGTGTCGTATACCTTTCTTTATGGATTGATAGAGCTTTACCAAACTTAGCACATATACGCATCATGATCCAGATTGAATCAAAAAGGAACTTTAAATGATATACAGTTTGTTGATTGGGACTCATTTAATTTGTTTTTTTTTAACAGGACGCGTATGGAAAACAACATTTGCAACATTGGATACGGTCCGGATTGGTTGATCTACAACAAACGTTGTATACAAATACATGATGCCCATATTAGTATGCTATTTGGAATTGAGCCAATAGACCCTTATTCGGGGCTGGGGGCCATTCATATCGTTATTTCTCAATATGAACTATATAAATACTATTTGAAATATTGGTTCCCTGGTGTTGTCATTTATCTAGACCCAAAACGTTATACAAAACTTGGCACCCATTTTAAATACCGTGTGGAATTTAAAACATAATATTATCCCCTTTGTGGCAGGGGCCACAAACATTTTCACTTTACAATGTCAAGTCTCTATTTCTTATCAGGATTTAGACGGTCTTGAAAAATCTTGGTGCATGTATCCACTACTACCGAGATTGAAATTTAGAGGGGTTTTTAACTTGAAATATTGTACAACACTGAGAAAATTGGGTAAAAATACTTTCATGTTGCAAACAAATTCAAAATTTCATTTTCCCGTCTAATATTCGAGTGGGGAAATCGGTTGCCTGAACAAACCGGGAAAACAAAACACTATGAACATTCGTGAAATTGCAAGACTCGACAAAAGAAATGATAAATGTAGTACAAAATAATCTTCTATATATAAAGATCATCTGCAATATAAAATTTAAATACAAGTTAAATTTTACTTGCTATAATAAATAATATAACAGTCCAAGTCACTCACTCACTGGATGTGGAACGCTGAGGAACGATGTACAACAGTCTATAGCAGTTTTAAAAATCGTGTGGTTATTAGCACTGTAAAAAAAATTATATGACGTCATTGTTTGATTTTATATTTTAAAATACAAGGTGTGCATCGGTGCGCAAAATGATTATAAATTAAAGATGCGCTTTAAAAAAATATTATATGACGTCATTGTTTTAGCTCATATTTTAATTTTGGAAAAGGGAACAATGTAAAAAGAGGATTTGATGATGGTTAATTATAAAATACTTTGTGTACATTCCAGGAATTTTAATATTTCGTATTTATCAAACAATGATAAGTTACTTGGGCTTTTGACAAAAAACAAAGTGGGCGCCTTAGGCGCCCAACAACCCCTATTATAAAATACTGTGTGTACATTTCAGAAAGTTTAATATTTCGGATTTATCAAACAAGGACAAGTTAGTTAGGCTTTTGAAAAGGTGGGCGCCGTAGACTCCTTAAAAAAAGTGTCCACCGCAGGCGCCCACGGCGCCCCAGCACAATCTAGTTTATAACTATTTATGTATAATTATTTAAATAAATAATATAATAAATATGGTGTATACAACTATTTGTATACAAATAAGGTCGATACAATCCTTACGCTTAGTTCCCTTTAAACGACATTTTTCCCTCATTAAAATACTTTCTTTAGACGTTTCATTAAAAATTATGTGTATGTTGAGTAACCCTCAATTTTCTTTCGTTATTAATACGAGACAGTGCTGTACACTCCAAGATACGCCAATCTAAGTTAAAAACTGAATGTGACTTTTGCATGGTTTCTCTAAATATTATTGCACGTTTAAACAAGTATGCCTTCGTGTGACAGAGCAAAGATACACTCAAATTAAAAGTAAACATTTATTGACTATAATTAAAATTATGTGTTATTAATAATTGAAAATAAATTTTACAATAAATATATTTGAAAATATTTGCTCAATTTATTCCCTTATTTCTTTTTTATATGTAATTTTTCGCTCATTTGAAAAGTTTTTCTTTAATAACTCTTCAATAGCTTAAATTACCTTAACTTTTATTATTTCTAATATAACCCTTGCAAATATTATTTTATTAAATGCTGCTTCTCTGATGGGATGAATAGACATAGACAAAAGTTGTATAAAAACTTTAAGGAGCCATATTTAAATTTCATATAAAATTGAGTTCCTAAATCTTTTCCTTATTTGGCTATTTCATTTTCTTAAATAAGCTATACAAAATTACCAAAAACAAAGTGCTACTGAGTTATGCATGAATGAAACTTAAATTTAAGTTAGAACCTTTGTCATTTGTGGACAATTCGGATGATGAGATATTGCATAAGTTAAGAGTATCGCATCATTTTATTCTTTCTTGTCTATTTTAGAGGATTCGAAAATTTAATTTTGTGCTTGTACTATGTTGTTTTATAACTGATTTTAATGGGACTGCTTTTATAAATTGTACCTCATTATTTGTCAGACTACGAATTTCAAAATTTTCTTATCGTTTACCTTATTCTGGAATGAGCTAAAGTTTCCTAGAAAATTATATTCTTTCAATCTTTTCGAGATCTCATTTATTTTTTCTACTGAATTTAATGGAACATATATTTCAGTCTTATCTCATTTCAACATCATGATTTTTCCATGTTTTGAATAACAGAAAACACGATTATGTGTTAAACAAACGTAGCAATAATTGAAATATACGTTTATAGTAAGACTAGGAAAGGGTTCTAAAAGACAAACGTGAGCGATGCCTAGACGGGATCTCATGAGGCATGGTACGTTATCTGGAAGTGGATCCCATACTACAAGGATTGGCACAACACTACTGAAATGAATTTCGCTCTGAAACGGGATCATATCGTGGAGCGGGTTTTAACCTAGAATGTGATACTTCTTTACAACATGATCAAATTAGATTGCATGATCCCAATGGTTTATGGAATCGTCTTAGGGTAAAGGAATCCTATCGAGGAAATAAATGTTTACACAAATCATTTTAATTCTTTTGTGTATGGATATTACACAAAAATATTGAGGTGACCTTTGTTCAGGGCCCTTAATTGATAAATTACCTAAAAGGTTGTATTTGTTTATTTGCTCCTTATGACAGTACAGGAAAAAACTCCGGGTAGACATGCTAGTATTTCTCATCCTTTTATATTTCCTGTCCTAGATAATTAATATATTTGCAACAGAAAGTTTTGCCGTCTAAATTCCGCCACGTAAGTTCAGCGTTTGAAACAGATAATAAGCAGTCTAAGCAATGGGTTGATGCGACAACGAGGCGAAGAGGGTCTCATTGCTGAAATAGATAAATCCTTTCCTTAGTCTGACTAGGTGAAACAACAGTAATTATAGAGCGGCTTGTAGAATTTTTTTCTGATAGATGCGTTCTTTAGATTGTGTGGAGTGAAAGAGAATCATTTCAGGCAATCGGACACTTTGAGGAACCGGAGATCCTAAGAAACATTTTACGATTTAAAAATAATAAATGATCGAGTGGACGTTGTTTTCTTTTTTGCTTGCTGATCATTAGTTACTGGAATGTGTCTTGGAATGTGTCTCGGAATGTGTATTTTCCCCAATAGCTTTCAATAGTTAATATGTTGTCAATTTCACGTCCCGTGAGAGTAAATGGTAAAATTGGTAATTCTGTTATTTCTCTGAATATACCATTTTACCCAATGTTCTTTAACTTAAGGCGAGGCAAAAAAATATTACTATTGGTCGAATTTAATCATTGTCTTCTTTTTTTGGATGTAGATCAATTTCAATTATAAATAAACAGCACCGAATTGTCGTCATCAATATTAATTGTTTAAGCTTTTGGCAGTAATTGGAAATACTTTAAAGAAATTTCTTATGAGAAATTTAATTCGGGAAGGGGGTATTATTTTTAATCTATTTTATCTATGATAAAAAGCGAACACGATGTCTTGATGAATAAAATCAGCTTACCGATTGCTGCAAGGACATAGAACCAGTTTGAATGTTTTAACTTATTTCTATTGACTCTATAAAAGTTATTTAAATCTAGTTTATTGTCCAATTGAGTGATTAAATTCTCTAATTTAAATACACACTTCATAAACTGTATCTGGTATGATATTTGCTTAGACTGAACACAAACATATTTACAGAAAACATTCTAATTACAATTTCCTCCATTACAAAGTCCCTGAAATTCAGATTCATTCATGAGAATTCAAGTTCTTTACACCCAGACACTGAACAGTTGACTGCGCTCATGAGCTCAATAAAAGAGAAAATGCTTGTCTCATGCCAGACAGAGTACAGGATTTCACTTCTCAGTTACTTCTAGGCCAAAGGTTCTTAATCACTGACCCGCATGCAACATCTATAAAAAAAATGTTTATATGGAGTGGATTTTATTGATTTTATTTTTAAAAATCTAAAACAAATAATTATTTAACCTTTTTTTTACATTACCTTAAAAAACGATTCTGTATAACTTTTTATTAAATTACTTAGATTTAAGAATACGGATAATATAACTAAGTAATGAGAGTCCCTCGTAGACAGCTACTGAAGCAAACCAAAGTACATGACCTTGTCTAATGCCCAGACGTGGGGGACCGTTTGTAACGATGTCTTGCTATCTTCAATACAGAAACACATTGGCGAGGTCATTGGGTACGGGATGGCGCCTCAATTTTGACGATGGCTCAGCCACATCAAATAATTCAAGGTTTAAATGGAAGTGTTCCACAGTCTCTGCTACGCTCACTCAGCTGACAAACACACGGCCACGCCCACTCAGCTGACAAACACACGTTAATTGGGGACAGCAAAGTTGGTCGCGTACTGCACAGGGATTATTTGGCTTACACTATAGCTTTCCTTGCGTTCCACTTAGTCGTAGTTTGTGTAGTTGAAAATGACCTACTTAAGCTAGATGAGATTGTCAACAAGGTTTCTTTAGAAAAGTCTGTGTTTTCTTCTATAAGTCATTTAGAGATTTTAAAGTAAAAAGACGTGTTATTGCAAGTTCGTGTGGGCATCAACTCCAATGAGACACAAAGAAAGTTGGCTCCAAAGTACCAACGCGTGTCATGCCTTACGTAATTAAGATATTCAAATTTAAAAAAACAAATCTCTGAGAGACTATGTCTCAACTGTGGTGGCTCGAAAGACTGATACTCGCTGCTAACAAATCCATAGTTTCTTTGTTTTAATAAATCGTAAAACACTTTTTATAATAAAAAATGTCTGGAAATATTTTGAAAGTCAAAAGAACCGATTAACGGATAGACAAGGAAAATATTCTTTTTGAGACATTTCCCTTTAATAAATTGTTTTTATTATTTAGCTTAAAGAGTGCGCCTTAAACAAAATTTCATTTTACAACAATGATAGCAGGCATAACATGTGTACAAATAAGAGAAATCTTACAAAAAAATTAATAACTTCTGTCATGGTTATGTCCAAAGTTTGTCTGACCGAGATAATTATGGAGCAAGAAAGACAGTTGACCATCGGGTCTTGAAATCTTATACATGGCCTTGAACCGATGAAGAGCTACTGATGGTGATGACTTGTCGTGGAGATTGATCACACAGCAAGTCAGATTTAATACATAGGCCATCGTCGCTTAATGCTTCCAAGCATGGGCGTAGGGAAGAGGGGGCAAGGGGGAGCATTTGCCCCCCCCCCTATTTTTGAGAATTTTTTTTTAAATTTATTAAATGCATTAATAAATGTTGTATTTCAACTATTACAGTACTAATTTGTAGGTCTTATTAATTTCTAAGGCTTTTTTCAACCCTTATTTTATACTGAACTTGAATTTAATTGAAAATTGTACCTGTATGGCATTGCCAGTTAAAATAAAAATAAAGTGGGATTTTTTTTGCCCCCCCCCTGGAAAAATTCCTAGCGACGCCCATGCTTCCAAGTCAATTGTTTGGTAATTACTACGTGGAAATTAGGTTGGTTTCTGTAACAACGAGCACCTGGCTTGCGATTTAAGAAGTAACATTGATCAACTTATGTAGTTGTAAAATTCAAATTGGATGTAAACGAAACATAAGTATATATGTTTTTAAATCCTTTATATTAACTCATGGTGTCTGTTTGAACACTTGATTGCTTGCTCTTCGGTCGCCAAAACTTTGGGTCGATTTTTAACCTACTTCCTCGTAAGCTAGCGAGCTGAAATTTAGCAGGCAGTTTCGTGCCGATGATAAAAACTATTTATCAAAATTTCACATCGATCGCATGTACCGTAATTAAATTATGGAATTTTTATTTATTTTATATTTATTTTATTTTATTTATTCCTATATATCATGTTATTTTTTGAGATAGAGTGTCGCGGTGCGTATTATATTGAACAACCTTTCTGTCGCGCAATAAGGTGCGTATTTTATTGACAACACTTTTTATAAACATATTCCTGATCGGTGCGCATTATGTTAAACATCTTTTACGACATAACTACAATTTTGTATTTTTGGATGGTCTTGCGCTGCATATTATTTAGAACATTCTTTTAGTTACGTCTCGTACATAAAGGATTTATTGTGAAAAACTTGGGTTTTTTACGGGTTTTTTAAATTTATAGTTATGTTGTAAAAAATAGTTTTTTCAAAGAAGTTTTAAGAACTATGTTTCTAATGAATGTTAAATCATCTGGTGCGTTTAATTTCAACTTTGATATAACTCTAGAATATTTTCTACGTTTAATTTTACACATGATATCAATATACATAATCCCCGTTCTCTGTATGTACTGATGTAATTTGTAGGTGGCGCTGCGAAATTTGTAATGCTGTTAGGTGACGCTGCGATCGATTTTGTTTTATAGTGATGTACGGAAAATAACACTTTTCGAACGTTCCGCATAAAATTGTTTAATATGATAATAAATGAATCAAATAAAAATAAATGAAAGTTCTGTATTACGTTATTTTTTAATCTGAAGAGTATTTATTTTGAAAACTTGCGTCATTTTTGACGGATGATGCGCTAGTTTTTATATTAATGTCAAAACAGAATGACATCATTACCGTATGATCTGCTCTAAACGCCCTTCCTCACTCAAAACTATTCAATCAACAAATAGATGCCATCAACTCAAATAATGAGTCTCACGAGTAAACAAACAAATATTACGATTGACTGATAAGATGGAAATGCAAGAAGAAAGAATTATTTTTTTAAACGGGAGCGAGCAAGACTTCTAATGTCCTATTCCCTTATCTCACCGGAAGCTGAGATTCGCCTATTCCGATTGACTGCTTATCTCATCTCTATATCTTTATGGGCTTGCTCTCTATCAACTTTAATTATTGTACATTAATTATTGTACATTAATTATTGTACATTAATTATTGTACATTAATTATTGTACATTAATTATTGTACATTAATTATTGTACATTAATTATTGTACATTAATTATTGTACATTAATTATTCCATAATCATAAGTCTTGAAAATGCATTTTAATTTCTTGTATCAAATTAAAAATCGTTTGTGTGTGTGTGGACTAATTAAATATTAATATAATATTTGATGATATATGTATTTGTATCAGTATCATCAGTAGTTATTATGGGCTATTTGAAATAGCTAAGGGAATAAACTTACTCTACCGCTCATTAAATATCATGAAATTTTTAATAAGAAGTCATTATTTGACTCATTGTCCTTCTCCAAGAAATTTTCAACTTAAATTTTCTAGTGCTTCGTTTTTGTTTTTAATAAATATATATTTACTTGCTTTACTCGTTCAAACTCTACCTACTCTTAGGTCTTAGGCCCATCCACCATAAGCAAATTAGTTATTTTCATTTCTGCTTCGTCTCTTATTTTAGTTTGTAAAAGCTTCATTGTCAGAGTCTAACTCAAAATTATATAAAGAAATCATTATTTAATATCAATTAAAGCCATTATTTTCATGACACAAATTTTTGTGAAATCTCCTTCTGGTAGCGGTGCAACATGTTTAGTCCTCCAGCATAACAGTCCGTGTAATCCCATGAGTTCATTTGGTCCGGAAGCTACGGTTGACAGATAGGCGCCGGTTTAGAGATTGCACTGTCCGACCGGGATAGAAATCAACAGTGTAGTAAAAGTGGGGTTACCAATAATACCAGTAAACTAGGAGCTTTGCGAAATGAAATCATCAGAGCTTTGATGTTTGCTATCTCAAATTATTGTAACTTGCTATTTACGGTGTCGAATCTCAATAAATGTTTCAATAATTTTTATATTTAAAAACTAAATTTATGCACGATGTTATGTTTCATGGATGCTTCGTCTCTGAAAACCGACATCTGAAATTTTGTTTGTCGTCTACTCAGACTGGAAAACGTCGCATCTCAGTATGTAATGTTACTATTTTTTTAAAAAACAAGGATGTGTGTAAATCAGGGTGGTTTATTTCTTTTTTAAATAAATAAATATATATTTAACAATATTTGCACAATTTTTCGATATAATGAAGTTTCTAGCAAGTTTTCACCTCGGTCAAATGCTCTAACCTGACTTAAATAAACGACGAATTAAGATCTGCTGATATTAGAGTAAGAATACCCACTGTTATATTATTATATTTTGATATATTGTTTGCCTGTTGGAAAGAATCGTCTCCAAATTCTGTCAAAGTTATCGAAGGACCTGACCCTAACGTTCACATATTTGTAGGCAGTTTTGAAATAGTTTTTTTAATCTATGATTTTAAAACGAATAGTTGTATATTGTTTTAATCGTTTAACATTAGAAAAATTGCTACTAACTAATATTAGAACTGAATTGTCACATAAATAATGCTAGTAATTAGCGAAGAAAATCGTATTTCTATTATAGATAATACAATTTTGAAGATGTTCATTAAAGTAAGTTTTATTTTGTTGTCTTAAATACTAGATGCACACATTTTCAAAAATAAACCAATCAGTCTTTTTGAAACTGAGTTTAAGGAACGCTTTTCAAAAAATGAAAAATGAAGCTGTTTTCCTTTGTAATTTGCTAGATGTATCTTTCCTTTAACATGAAGTAAAAAGTCACGCACTTTTACAAGTAAATTTTCAACTTTAAAATGATTTTTAAAAACTTAAAATTAGAATGTGGCGATGCTGTACATTATCACAATCTCAAGTTTTGTAAAATCATCTTCTAGTGTTTCCCTAGTGAGGCTAACACTTCAGTTATTTTGTACTATTACGAATTTATTTAGACGATAAATATAATCAGCCTTGCAACATTTTGGGCTTGATGTTAAGAAGAGTGTTCATGCTAAAGACGTAAATCTCTCTATTGTCCATCTAGTTCTGGTAATCACACGTGACTTCCTCTCTGAAGAACGTCTCTCTAGACCCTGTGTTCCGAAGACGTGTGCTGATCATCTCGTTGACATTGAGATTGGTCACGCATGGCTGCAGTTGGATCGGTGCTATATACACAAGGGCTCTAAAATGATCACCGTACGATTGTGATGACTGAAACATTAATTGTTATTTCGTTTACTCTACAAAATACTTCTTAAATTTTCAATACTAAAACTTAGACATGAATTTGAATAGGATTCAAAATTTCTGGCAACAAAGAGTCTTTATCTACACTTCTATACTAAACAGATATCCTTGCATTTCAAGACAGAAAATAGAAGTATAACTTCTGAAGTTCAAGATTCCCTTTTTATGAAAATTAAATTGTATTTATTTTCATTTCATTGTATTTCTGCTGTTAAAAGTGCAAAGCTCCGGAACATTTAAAACCAGACGAAGAACACCAGAAAATTGTTAAGGTCTGGAATGACAAAGAGACAATCTACTATTTTGACAAAATAGAAATAAGCAAGCTGTTATTCCGTACATTTACAGCATAAAGATCAATGTTATGTGATCACTTAAACGTAGTGGCTGCTAAGAATGGGCTTTAAAATAGAACGTTGCTAACTCTAACAACCACCAAGAGAGACAAAAAAAATGTTGAACTTATTGATTGAATCAAGTTGTTATTGATCTATCTGTGTTTGGTCTTCATGATGGAGTCAAGGGGCGTTGTTCAACACATTGTGCGGTATAGAGTTACTTTACACGTAGAGTCGGAATGGGACTGGAATACACTAATAGTGTCTGACTGTCAGTCAGGAGCGTATATTGACCAATCAAAATTATGTCACACACACAAAAGAGGAGTTAACATTGTGAAAACCTCATTTGGACAATATTTAATTGGCCTGTAAATCAAACCTAAAATACATGTACATTATATAATATCCAATACCAGAAACCGTTCTTTTTTTTCCTAAAATTTCTGAACAGATCATACTTTTTACAAAATTTTTACTTTTCATCCTCTAAGCCGCTGAGCGATCCACGAGTATTTTAAACTAGCTGTATAAGATAATAAAATCTCAAAGCATAATTTCTTTTAAACCATAAACCTTCCAGAGAATATACGACTTTATATAAAAAATTGTTTTTATTTAGTATACTTAGAGAAAACATTTGTCGTGTATTTTTCTATTCCCCATTGATCTTACAAGTAGTTTTAATTTAGTATACATTTTAGTGTAATAGTATTTATGGTCAAGTGATCTTTCAGTTGACGGTTGACAATTTTACACGTTTTGATTAAATCATTGCATACAGCAAAAAAATGATTCAATTTTCCACAGTTGTGGCATACCTTCCCTTAAGCAGTACATTTTCTAGGCTCATGTTTTTTCCACAATATTATCATTTGCCTGCTTTTATGTGTGTACTTGACCTTACAGCTTGCTTTCTGCTTTGTTTAAATTCAGGTCTAATTCTCTCAGTAATCTAGCCCTGAGTTATTCATTATATACTACAGCCACAATTCTGTCCTTTATCAGCGATTCTGTTAAATTTTCAAATTCACAAGACTTAGCTTTAATTTTCATGTCTTTTATGAAATTAACGAAACTTTCTCCTTCCCCTTGATATCTGGAGAAAAACATGTGTCTCTCGACTGTAACATTCTTTCTTGGGAAACAATAAATTTCGAATTTTCGCAACAAGCACTTCACTGTATGACAATCCGTGTCACAATCGTCACATTTCTTTTCAGTCCATTGGAATGTATTGTACACTTCCACAGCTTCCTGGCCTATTACATGCATGCAGCAGTTGTCATGCTCTGCACTTCTTTACTTTTTGTGTCGAGTCCACTGGCCATCTTGTACATCTGGAAAGACTGCTTAAATCTCTTCCAGTTGGCAGCAATGTTTCCGTTTAGCTCCAATGGTTGTGGCGGGTGGAGTCGGTCCATCTGAGTCGGAGTCGGTAATGGTATTTATGGTCACGTAACAAGACTTAAACACTCTGTGTTCTGGTCAACAACTGTCTTTAATCAACTATACAATCAACTGCAATCTACCTCGGTTACCTCTTGAACCGTCTAAATATATATAGTCAGCCATCCTCCCAGTCTACGACCACGCACGCTTACAGTTCATATCACAAACCACGAGTTTCATACTAGTCAACTCGCACGCTCATACAATGTCAATACAACAACACAACACTTCTCTCACATATAGGGCAGGAGTAAAACTTAACAATTTTATCATGAGTGTGTAATAAATTAAAATTCATTTTATAAAAACAAAGTTATTTCAAATGGACTTTTTGACTTCATCATTGTCTAAAGTAGCAGAGACAGAGAGAGCGCACACGTTTTCGCACTCAGTAAATATCCTGGCCAATTATCACGTAGAAATCTCCCCTTATATCTGAACCCACTTCTTCCCTCGCACAGAGCCCCAGCTTTATATCTGGACCCACTTCTTCCCTCGCACAGAGCCCCAGCTTTATATCTGGACCCACTTCTTCCCTCGCACAGAGCCCCAGCTTTATATCTGGACCCACTTCTTCCCTCGCACAGAGCCCCAGCTTTATATCTGGACCCACTTCTTCCCTCGCACAGAGCCCCAGCTTTATATCTGGACGCAGTACTTCCCTCGCACAGAGCCCCAGCTTTATATCTGGACGCAGTACTTCCCTCGCACAGAGCCCCAGCTTTATATCTGGACGCAGTACTTCCCTCGCACAGAGCCCCAGCTTTATATCTGGACGCAGTACTTCCCTCGCACAGAGCCCCAGCTTTATATCTGGACCCACTTCTTCCCTCGCACAGAGCCCCAGCTTTATATCTGGACGCAGTACTTCCCTCGCACAGAGCCCCAGCTTTATATCTGGACGCAGTACTTCCCTCGCACAGAGCCCCAGCTTTATATCTGGACGCAGTACTTCCTCGCACAGAGCCCCAGCTTTATATCTGGACGCAGTACTTCCCTCGCACAGAGCCCCAGCTTTATATCTGGACGCAGTACTTCCCTCGCACAGAGCCCCAGCTTTATATCTGGACGCAGTACTTCGTCGCACAGAGCCCCAGCTTTATATCTGGACGCAGTACTTCCTAATATGATTCATTAGTTTTATGCGGACTCAGTACTTCCTCGCACAAAGCACAAGCCTTATGTCTGTACGCAGTACTTCCTCGCACAAATCACCAGCTTCATATCTGGACCCAGTGCTTCCTCGTACAAATGACAAGCTTAATATCTGGACCCACTACTTTCTCGCACAATGCACCGGCTTCTCATCTTGAGCAAGTGCTTCTACGTTGGTCCAGTCCTTTAAAAATGAAATCCCCGATGTTATGTCTTTTCACATTTAATGGACACCACCTCTAAGAGAATTCATTCAAGTAGCAAGTCACACACAGTTTCTCGCCTACATGTCCAATCAATAAGATTAAAATGAGTAAACACATTTAGTGTGGCCAAGAAGTTGCATTGGTTAAGCTAATGCAAAACACACTCACTTACATCCCCAGATTTAATGATAGCAATCGCTAGGGTGTCGTGCAGCGCACTGATGTCCCTTATAATCAAATTAGCTCAAGGCGTACGGTTCCAAACTTTGTGGAGTTGTGGTTCCTACAGAAAAACAACTGATAAGATTGCAATATTTTAATATAGCATCCTTGCTCTATTACCCGATAGTTTGATGGGCAAAAATAATTTTAAAAAGTATGGGACCTAGTACATGAAGTTCTGCAGTAGTAGCTTCCAGTAGGTTAATTGGCTTTCCCCGTGAAGACTTGCATTAATTTGTACGAAAGTGTCTATTCTGATAATTTTTGGCTCTGTTTTTAAATAAGTTAGATTTTATGAACAGACAAGTTCTATCTAGTTCTAGGTTCACTTTCAAAGAACGGGACAATTGATAAACCAAAGTCTTAGAACCGCTGGTATAATGTTCACTAATCAGATACGTCAGAGTCACGAGGGATTTAAAAGCTTTCACGTGTTGTCTTAATCCGATCTTTGGTAGACAATTAGTCAATTCAAATATAATGGATTTTATATAGAGTTTCATTTTCAGATATTTTTTTATCTTTTTAAATTCTTATTTAGTGTCAATATGATCCCTTGTTAACGTTTTATTTCTTTTTTGTATTAATATACATTGTTAGTCTATTATGCTCTTTGTATAGTGTTAATATACATTGCTAACCTTATAGTTTCTCTTCTTTTATCGTATAAAATCAAAGACGCTCCTTTCATACAGAAGATTATTGAGTCCTGCGTTTGCTTATGGTTTATGTCTACTCTTGCAACTAGTTTATGTTATTTCCTTTTATTTTCGTATTTATTTGTTTTTGACACCAGAAGAGGTCTGAGAAGGGAATAGGCCACCTTAGTTGATAGGTTTTTATTTTCATAAGCAAAGGTGCATTTTGTTTCCACAAAGACGTTTATTTTGTAGATCGTGATCGAAAAGGTCTTAGAAATCCTGAAATATTCCGCAAAATGCATAATTATTCCATAGTTAAGTTTTACCACAGTGAGCTTCCTCATTATGTGATAACTTTAACCAATCAGTTTCATTTTAGTATAACTTAAACAAAATGTCTGCTGC
Source organism: Ampullaceana balthica (assembly GCA_944989445.1). Classification (NCBI taxonomy): domain Eukaryota; kingdom Metazoa; phylum Mollusca; class Gastropoda; family Lymnaeidae; genus Ampullaceana; species Ampullaceana balthica. The sequence continues at coordinate 569,836 of CALYLW010000551.1, read as the reverse complement.
ATTAGAAGTTGAATACCCCGATGTGAGGTGTAAGACATCAGTTTCTATTGGGCCCTGAGATATATTAATTGTACAGCTAAAGATTTCACTGTTTCTTGTATTCATGGAATGTATACCTGAAGGTAGCTCTGGTTGTTATAATAATTGGATGTATACCTGAAGGTGTCTCTGGTTGTTATAATAATTGAATGTATACCTGAAGGTGTCTCTGTTGTTATAATAATTGAATGTATACCTGAAGGTGTCTCTGGTTGTTATAATAATTGAATGTATACCTGAAGGTAGCTCTGGTTGTTATAATAATTGGATGTATACCTGAAGGTGTCTCTGGTTATTATAATAATTGAATTTATACCTGAAGGTAGCTCTGGTTGTTATAATAATTGAATGTATACCTGAAGGTGTCTCTGGTTATTATAATAAGTGAATGTATACCTGAAGGTAGCTCTGGTTGTTATAATAATTGAATGTATACCTGAAGGTGTCTCTGGTTGTTATAATCATGGAATGTATACCTGAAGGTGTCTCTGGTTGTTATAATAATTGAATGTATACCTGAAGGTGTCTCTGGTTGTTATAATAATTGAATTTATACCTGAAGGTAGCTCTGGTTGTTATAATAATTGGATGTATACCTGAAGGTAGCTCTTGTTGTTATAATAATTGAATGTATACCTGAAGGTGTCTCTGGTTGTTATAATAATTGAATTTATACCTGAAGGTGTCTCTGGTTGTTATAATAATTGAATGTATACCTGAAGGTGTCTCTGGTTGTTATAATAATTGAATGTATACCTGAAGGTGTCTCTGGTTGTTATAATAATTGGATGTATACCTGAAGGTGTCTCTGGTTGTTATAATAATTGGATGTATACCTGAAGGTGTCTCTGGTTGTTATAATAATTGAATGTATACCTGAAGGTGTCTCTGGTTGTTATAATAATTGGATGTATACCTGAAGGTGTCTCTGGTTGTTATAATAATTGGATGTATACCTGAAGGTGTCTCTGGTTGTTATAATAATTGAATGTATACCTGAAGGTGTCTCTGGTTGTTATAATAATTGAATGTATACCTGAAGGTGTCTCTGGTTGTTATAATAATTGGATGTATACCTGAAGGTGTCTCTGGTTATTATAATAATTGAATTTATACCTGAAGGTAGCTCTGGTTGTTATAATAATTGAATGTATACCTGAAGGTGTCTCTGGTTATTATAATAAGTGAATGTATACCTGAAGGTAGCTCTGGTTGTTATAATAATTGAATGTATACCTGAAGGTGTCTCTGGTTGTTATAATAATTGAATGTATACCTGAAGGTGTCTCTGGTTGTTATAATAATTGAATGTATACCTGAAGGTGTCTCTGGTTGTTATAATAATTGAATTTATACCTGAAGGTGTCTCTGGTTGTTATAATAATTGAATGTATACCTGAAGGTGTCTCTGGTTGTTATAATAATTGAATTTATACCTGAAGGTGTCTCTGGTTGTTATAATAATTGAATGTATACCTGAAGGTGTCTCTGGTTGTTATAATAATTGAATGTATACCTGAAGGTGTCTCTGGTTATATAATAAGTGGATGTATACCTGAAGGTGTCTCTTGTTGTTATAATAAGTGAATGTATACCTGAAGGTGTCTCTGGTTGTTATAATAATTGAATGTATACCTGAAGGTATCTCTGGTTGTTATAATAATGGAATGTATACCTGAAGGTGTCTCGTGTTATAATCCTTAAAGTTATACCTCAAGACTAAAATAATGAGTTCAGGATTAAAAACCATATCCTCTCCCCCCACCCCCACCCCAAATCTTCAAAACATGGATATCACCTGAGTTTGTCTCGGTGATGTCCCTTTTTGAGGCTCCTATCAGATCAACTGGTGAAGGATTCAGGATTCAACGCATCCGGATATGTCGTCAACTTTTTCAAAACGCTCGTAAACACGTTTTCTGACTTGCTAGAGAGCTGCAATTTTCACAGTAGATTTGGCTTGTGGGGAGGATAAAGCTATTAAATTTTCAGATAGAACGAATGTACCTTAATTAAGTTAATGCATTTTTAGTTTATCACTATATGTAGCGGCAAGCTTTTGTTGACATTTTACGCGCCACGCTGAGTTAAGTTCAACCATCCGTGACCAAAACTTTTTCCGTTTTACAACAAAGGGTATTTAAGGCAATCTCAGTCTGTAAATGTTTGTCGCGTTTAAGCATGATAAATACTTTTTAGTTATGTCTAATATATAAGGAATTTATAGTCAAAAACTTTGTTTTTACGGGGTTGTTAAATTCAATCCCTTTTATTAACTTCCTTTGTTTTTACGGGGTTGTCTAATTCAATCCCTTATATTAACTTCACCGCCTTCTCTTGGGTTCGCAGGTGGTCGGTCGGGCGGAAAAACAAAAGTAAAAAATGACACACTTCCCGTGATGCATTCTCGTGTTGTGTATATGACATGTGTAGTGTGTATAGAAAATCATTCCAGATAGAACAAGTGAAATCATAGAATGTCTTATATAGACAATCCATGTGTTGTGAAAAAAAAATTTTCTGCTAAGTGGATCAGCGCACATATGGAAAGGAGTTAAGAAGGTGTAAATTTATATTTATAGAAAATGTCAAATTTTGCTCATAAAATTCGTGTCGAGATGAACTTGGCTAACGGGACATTTAACAGGACTTCATGAATTAAATTAAGTTTTACAAATTTTTTGTTAGGATTGAATTAAACAAGCCCGTAAAAACAAAGTAGTCACACAGTGGGACTCATAACTTTTGTGTTAGTTGATCAAATTTTACGTCTCAAATTAAATCCCACAATCGATCACAATAAATATCTTCTTAGTTTGTGACTAAAAAATTAGTTTCTGCTTTTTCATGCGAGATTCTACATTCCTCACTGCAGCTGTGCCTCATTCTTTAAAAAAAAAGTTTTTTTGTTCATTTTATATTCATTCCACTGTGTTTTGACGTTTCAGAAAATTTGAGCAGTTCAGTTCTCTGTAATTTATTCAGGTGACTTGTTTTTGAAAGACGAATAAATTTACTGATTCCCACCCATCCTATAAGTTGTGTTCTCTTGAACATCTTTTAAAAAGTTTATGAATATTTTAAAGACGATGTTAATATTTATGACTCAGTCACAATACCATAACGTGGTCATTCTTCTGTCAATGTATAATTCATGTCCGGATCTGGAAACGATCATTGGTACAGTCAGAAAAAAGAAAATATTTTAGAGATCAAGACCCGTTCAAATATGATATACTCTCTGCCCCCCCCCTCTCTCTCTCTCTCTCTCTCTCTCTTTCTCTCACTCTCTCTCTCCCTCTCTCTCTCTCGATATATATATATATATATGTGTGTGTGTGCGCGTGTGTGTGTGAATGTATATATATTATATATATATGTTATATATATATATATATATATATATATATATATATATATATATATATATATATATATAGCCTCTTGCTACCATTTTCCCACTCCTTCTGCCCCCTTCTCTCCCCTCTCTATCTCTTTTGTCTCTCTCCTCATTTTTTCTCTCTATACTTGTCTTTCTGTCTCTTCCTTGACACATTTGTATCAAACATGTCAATTACATAATTATTTCCGGAAATATTTATTTGAATATTTTGAACACAAGGTCAGGGATCAGGACTCTGCTATCAAATACATTGGATGGTGTCGTTGGGTTTTTCGTACATCGCTCGTCTCAGCTTGTGACGATGTCCATTAATAATTCAAGGGCCATTTGTTGTCCATGGGCCAAGAAAATCAGTGACGTAGATTATCCATGATTTCTTTAAGTGGATCTAAAAAAAATTTAGAGTAAAAACTTTACATAGGTCATGATTTTATTTCATTTGTTTATTTGTTCCATGGATTTCAATGTTTAAAATTATGTTTTAAATATATTTTTTTAGTTGAAAAATTGTTGAGAAATAAGATCACGCCTTGACATTTAATTTTTTAGAAGTTTCCTTTTCAAGTAGTGAGGGCATATCAAGTTATATAGTTATTTTTAGTATTATCCGTAATGTCGCGAAATAAAAGGAAATACGTTTCAAAATGTTACTATTTCCTAACGGTGAGGTATATAGACCACATTATAAACAAAGTTGGAATTTATGTTTCATTTTAGTTAACCTTTTAAGGTTTCAAATAGTGAGAACCAGTGACTAAGTTGAATCTGATATTTAAAAAAAACATGGGAACCTCTAACATTTCTTGATTGTAACGTGTCAGGATCTCAATGCTAAACAGCCGTTTCCGGTAAAGCAGAGAGAAGTTTTAAGAAATCATGCATATAAAGTGCTTATTGTCCGGTCCCAGAAAGCCATATCCAACAACTGTTAGTCCAGATCGTTGAACCCATTGTGACCCCCCCCCCTTTTTTTTTGTGTGCATCCCCATGTTTGCTAAAAATAGAAGCCCTGGTTTCGCAGTAATGTAGAGAGGTGTCTTCTTGTAGGAGAAATTAACACAAACAGACACAACTTTGTCGTTGAAAGCAATGTCTTGTATCTCGTTGTTACCCTTGTCTTGCACATGGCAGTAGTCGTCTGCTACTCGGTATAGAAACTTCTTTTTATAAACGGGAGTGACCGCTCATCGAAACGGTTGTCAGTTTCCGGCACAAGTAGTCTCGCAACGATATGTTTGAAAACTCCTTCTGTTAAATGTACTAGACAGTGACAGCTAAAAGAAACACCATTTAAAGTTTAATCTTTATTTGTGGCTATTTTTAGACATGAGGGGTGTGATTAATTGCAAGATGGTTGATGTTTTCAGCAGCAGAGGTTTCAATTAAATTCTTTCAGGATAGAAAGCATATTTTTTAATCTATGTAATGAGAGGCCTATCCTTGGCCTATCCTTGGCTTATCATTTCTTTTTAAACCACGGCTTTGATTTTTTTAAATCTAATTTCAGAAATATTTTTGATAATGTAATTTGTGGATTTATTTTATTAAAATAACTTTATCTTTCCTCGTTCAATGGATTAATTGTGTATTTTATAGTACAGTTATATGTTAAACATGCGTATGAAACTTTTTTAAAATCAGACTAAAAACCTTTTAAACTTTACACTATATGATGTATGAAAAAATAAAAAAAATAATAAAACAAATTACAGAAATTTTCAATTACAAATACGGCAGTAAGACCTTGTCAAGAATTTAAATGATTAGCGGTTGAATGGAGCTCGCTAGCTCTGTCTCCATCAATAAATGCAATGTTTCACCAAGAAATGAAAATCTCGTCCATTTTGAACCCAGAAACATGCATCATTATATATTTCATGAACATTTGTTCAGTTGTAAAAATCCATCTCCGTGTAAACACGAATCATCCAAAACAGGAAGCGGTTCTTATCTCTGACAAAATATTTGTTGCTCAAAGACCAGACAACGCCAGAATTTTCAGACTCTTAGATTGACATTTCAGCGAATGATCAACACGGAATCCTGGCAACGTCAAACACTGTCCCTCAGATGTAACAGTATTGGAAGATTAATGGAAGGCGAACTGTCGGACGCTGCTAGATAAGGACGAGAAAAGTTACCTTCTCTGCTGTTGTCGGGATTAACAATGTTCCAATCTTATTTCGATTTTATACATTTTATCAAGCATCCGTTCCTAATCTTTAAAAGTCAAGCAAAATTTGTTATAAAATTTAAATAGTTTATTTTTTAAAGCAATAAATGTATTCTATCTAGCTTAATTAATAATAAAAAATTGCTCATTCGATAAGATAAGCATAAAATAGTGCATTTCAAAAAATTCCAACGCGTTTTGTGTGTCTTACAGCGTGATTTAAATGTCACATAGCATTAGCATTGACTGTTGAAGGTTGATACAAATCATCATTTATACATTGAAGTGAGCCATCTATTTAAAACCTACACACACATGTCACATAGCATTAGCATTGACTGTTGAAGGTTGATACAAATCATCATTTATACATTGAAGTGAGCCATCTATTTAAAACCTACACACACATGTCACATAGCATTAGCATTGACTGTTGAAGGTTGATACAAATCATCATTTATACATTGAAGTGAGCCATCTATTTAAAACCTACACACACATGTCACATAGCATTAGCATTGACTGTTGAAGGTTGATACAAATCATCATTTATACATTGAATTGAGCCATCTATTTAAAACCTACACACACATGTCACATAGCATTAGCATTGACTGTTGAAGGTTGATACAAATCATCATTTATACATTGAATTGAGCCATCTATTTAAAACCTACACACACATGTCACATAGCATTAGCATTGACTGTTGAAGGTTGATACAAATCATCATTTATACATTGAATTGAGCCATCTATTTAAAACCTACACACACATGTCACATAGCATTAGCATTGACTGTTGAAGGTTGATACAAATCATCATTTATACATTGAAGTGAGCCATCTATTTAAAACCTACACACACATGTCACATAGCATTAGCATTGACTGTTGAAGGTTGATACAAATCATCATTTATACATTGAAGTGAGCCATCTATTTAAAACCTACACACACATGTCACATAGCATTAGCATTGACTGCTGAAGGTTGATACAAATCATCATTTATACATTGAAGTGAGCCATCTATTTAAAACCTACACACACATGTCACATAGCATTAGCATTGACTGTTGAAGGTTGATACAAATCATCATTTATACATTGAATTGAGCCATCTATTTAAAACCTACACACACAAATATAAGACTAAATTGCCCTTATTGCTTAAGGGTTAGAACTGCACATTTGTAAGGTAAAGATGCTATTTCTGAGAGTAGTTTTCGATACATAAAACTATAATGGTAAAAAGATCACATGTAAACTTAAAATGCAATAACATCGGGCATAGTGGTCTTGTTGACACAGTCCTCCTTCGTCATGCTCTTGTCTCTTTGAAGGGCAAAAATGTATCATATGGATACTGGATAATAGTAGATACAAGAATAGCTCTAAACAATACATAAAAAGGGGTAAAACATTGAATGAATAGAACGGTGGGGGAATCTAAAATATTGCTAAAATTTATATATAAATTAGGGCTGCGGAAATTAACTATTAATTTCTCTATTAATCGTTAAAAAATGTTTACGATTAAATAATTTGTTAACGATTAATCGACCCATCACTTACAAATTATTGGAAGTCAAAGAGTAAAAAAAAATTATAAAAAATAGTGGTCGATAAATAATAAATATCCTGATGATTACACGAACATTTTGGTTTTAAACTATTGACTGACGGGACTGTTCAAAATGTTGATAAAGTTTGCCTACCATGGTTCTAACACTTCGCGTACTTATCAAACGAAATGAAAAGCGTAGTAAGCTAATGACAGTAATGGAGTCTGACTCAGAGACAGAAAATGACGACAGCTCTTCTGATGAATTACTGCGATAAAAATGGAGATGGAAGTTCCTGAATCCATTAACCCTCTGCAGTGGTGGAAACTTAATGAACACCAAATCTGAAAATGTCATTCCTTGCCAAGACCGTTGTGTGTATACCAGTTACCTAAGTTCCATGTGCATGATTGTTCAGCTCGGCTGGTTATATTGTCAATTAGACCCGCTTATCTCTTGAACCAAATAATGTCAACACACTTGTCTTTTTGCGTAGTTAAAAGATGACATATAATAGAGACATTCCAGTGTTATTTAGATTTTCAACAAGAACGTTTAATAAGTGTTACTTATGGCATAATAAATTTTAATTTTTGGTTTTAATTGAAAGTTAACGATTAAATTTAAATTAATCGTTAACAGCCCTAATATAAATCAATAACATATCTTATAAATAGAGGGAATAGGGCTTACGTAGTTTAACAGCACATAATGTATACTTCCCTGGATTTATGCACTATATCTGTAAAAGTAAACATTGCTTTTCTAAAAACGTTTTAAAAAAAACTAAACTACGAAAAAGTTTTTTTATTTTTAGCAGACTTCCATTCTAGCGCCTCAAAGCGATATCCCAAAGTTGAAGCAGTATTTGAAGTGTAACTTGACCACAATGGCCTGACTCAGCAAGCGCATCAAGTCGTTGCGCTATCGATTGAGCAGACGACACTCCAGACGAAGATAGACCATCCTTCGTTTAGGTCATGGCCGGATATCTTCAAATTGATTAACGTGACAGATAATAGCTTTTAAAAAAAACTGGAACACGCCCTGGGAAATGTTTTGATGTTATGGAGTTGTTAAATGAAAAGCTAATCATTTTGCTTTCGTAAACGGGTTGGGAATTCAAGAGGATGTATTAATTAATTTGTGTTATTGCATTTCTTCTTTGAACCTCAACTGCACGTTATTTAATGCATTGCTGTTTGTTAAAAATAGTTTTATAACGGATTTTTTCCCTCTTTTTGTCGTCGTGGTTACTTTTTAAACAAATAGTATAACAAGCAACAACAAAGACAATGGTTCGTGTTACGAATGCCTCTGGTAACTAACAATTCAGGTTACGAATGACGACTTTGAATTTGTTTTTGTATTGGGTAACGAACATTGCTTCGCATACGAACTAGACGAGAGACAGACGGGAGAAAGAGAGAGAGAGAGAAAGGTTTAACTTTCAAGACAAAAGATCGTGTAGAGGAATGGTTCCCAAAGTAGTCCCTACGGACCCCCAGGAGTCCCCGGTACCATTCAGGGGGTTCGTGGAAGACAAAATTGATTTGGGGGTCCCTGAACAACGTCAGGAGATCCGTTAAGGCTTAATATAAAATAATAAAATTTTGATCCATTTTTATTATTATGGAAATTTTAAAAAAAATGAAATTGCTTCTGATTGCTTTTTCTAACAATTAAATACCATCTGAGGTGCTATCAGTCGTGGTTAACAATGTAGTTTCGCCTAGAAAAGGAAGTAGAACGACCATAATTTTCACAGCTGTAATCAATAAAATACTTGTTTTATTGAAAGGTGACGCTTGATGCGCAAGAAACGCGTAATAATTCCTATAGGCCTAAGTAGGTAAAAAAATAAAATGTTTTAACGGTAATCAAGGAGGGTTGCAAGTTTGGGTCATTTTCGATGCGTCGGGAAGTTATATTTATCTCAATTGTATCCAATCTCAAATAATTTATTTTCAGAAGTGGTTTACTGCAGCATTATTTTAAAAAGTTAAAAATTATTAACATTGGTTAGTTACAACAGATATAATGAATGAGCCGAAGAAAAAATTCCAATAATACACTGTTGTTAAATATTTGAAGTATGGCTAACTTTTTGAAACAGATACGAAAGGCGGAACGTGATTTAATGAATTTAAAACATTTTTTGAAGTTAAAGCTACACCCTTGACTTTAAAACAAGGTGTACCAAATGTATTGTCAGTGCATTGTGTCATTCATCGAAATCATTTATTCGCGAAAATTCTCATTGAAAGTTTGAATGGATCACCAGATTATGTCATGAGAGCAGTTAATAAAATCAAAAGGTATGCATTCAATGATTATTTGCTCAACATTATTTGGAAAATGAATAAGACTATAATCGTTTACTATTCTTACAAAGGTACGTTGATTATCAAAAAGTGTACATTTAAATCAATTTTATGCTCTATTTCATTCAGTGTTGGAATTCCTGGAAAGCAAAGACAATGATTCAAGTAACTCAAAAAATGACATATCTTTTAGGAACTATTTATTTGCCAAATTTAACGAAATTAATTTGAAACTACAAGGTGACAATTAAATCTAATCAAAACTTAAACGTAATATCTGAGTTTGTAGCAAACATTTTTCTGTACAAACAAAACTTGTAAAGAGAAAGAATGTTCTGTTTCCAAATCTTTCGATATTGCAAAATAGAGATAAAGATTTGCCTGTTTACTGTCAACACTTAACGGCTCTTTATGCAGACCTGAACCAAAGATTTGAAGACATTCTTCTCTTGGTTATTCCCGACTGGCAGTTGAAACCTTTTGTTCGTGGAAAAACTCAGATCCCCAACACAGATGAATACATGCAGGAGCAGCTTATTGAAATATCCACAAATGAAGAACTCAAACCAATGTTTGAACAAGAATACCAGCAATTCTTGTTACAAAAACGGATCCCAATTTTATATCCTGAAAAATAAATAATTGCACAGAAATTGTTGATTGTTTTCCTGCCTTCCTATGTGTTGGAACAAAGATTCAGTAACGTCATGAACCTCCTCACAAAGAATAGAAAACGGTTAGAAATTATTGCTCATGGGGACTTGCTACTCACAAACATTGAGTCGGACATAAATACTCTTATAAAATCTCATCACGTTCATCCAAATCATTATATGTTTTAAATTCAATTTTAAACAAAAGTTATAATTTCAATAAATACCTCTTCATCGAAATGTTGCTTTTTTTGGATTTGTAACTTTTGTAATATGCATGTATGTAGTTTTTTCACTTTGTGGTCCGTGGGCAAGTTTTGACAATAAAAGGGGTCCATGGGTTAAAAAAGTTTGGGAACCACTGGTGTAGAGTGTAGACTACAAACGATAACACCACATAGCACTATTCTAGTATCCTTGATTGCACGCGTGCAAGGCCCGCTTTGTCATTAATACAAAGCAGTGAACGATTTTTAATAGCATTTTGTTCATTTTTTTATATAATTTTTTTAAAGACCCAACAATTATGTGTGGAAAGAACGGTATTGGTGTGGCTTGGAAGAACAAACGTTTAACGGATGATTAAATAAATAATAATTGTGAACGAATTTCTTTTTAAACTGCGTGGCTGCGCGGCCGTGCAGTTATCTGACTGACGCCGCGCAGCAGTTTAGAATTACCGCGCAGCGAATTTTGACAATTCCAATTTTTTGAAAATTTGAATATTTTTGAAAATATAATATCTGGGTTTTAGGCTTTCACGAGTTTGGACAAAATGGATGCTCCGCAACTTTGCTTACGAGTTTTGTTTTAATTTGCACACGGACCAACGTACCTTAGAATGAACATTGATTATGAAGCATGAACATGACATTTGTGCTTGGTGAGTGATAATGCTAATGAATAGGGCATTGCAAAATCTACTATATCAACTCACATACAAAACAAAGAGATACTAATATATTCGATTTGGCTCTTTATTGTGTGTGTGTGTATCTGAGTCTATCCAGCACTGATGCCTGAAGTCAGGGCATACCTCAGATTTATAAGAATATTGATCGTGGGGCATATATGAATGAAAGAAGAAGTACGCAAATTCCTTGCCTTGTTTCAGGTAAACGAGCAGATGTTAATTACAAAGAACGATTCTTTCAACTTGAAACAGATTGTCTCTGCTTCATCGATAATGAGATTCGGATTACGAATGTTTTTGCCCAGAAATCAAGTTCTTTAAAGAATAAAGCTTATAACACGATTTACCACTGCATAAAGATGAAGGTGAGGAAAGATGACGACCGTTTATCTAAAGACTATCGATTTAGTCACCTAATATTCACGAATCGATTTATCTGTCCTTTCCTAATTATTTATTTTAACTCTGGTAATATCTATATACAGGGTGGCTCAAAAAATGTGGGACCGTCTTGTATAATTTCAAATAATTTTTTTTTGTAACTGTTTTCTACAAAACATGAAGTAAATTGTTTCCAAATGTTAATTTATATAAAATCGGAATTCAAATTCAATGTGTCCTCCTCGGTTCTCAAAAGTTTTTTTCTAAACGTCTTCGCCACTGGTCAATGCTCTTGTTTATAAACCGCTGAGACAAATGTTGCTACTCTTCAACAATGGCCAATTTCAATTGTTCTATTGTTGCAAACTTACGACGAAAGTAGACTTTATGTTGGAGGGCACACCAAATAGCATAATCTACCGGGTTTAAACCGCTAAAAACATAATTTATATATATTGCGCAAGATTGCTCTACTCGGTCCCACTTTTTTGGGCCACCCTGTATATATAATTCACCAAAGCAAGTATGTGCAAACAACCATGACGAATGACCCTCGCTGGGCTTGACCTATCAGTTTATTGTTGGCAATCAGAAGTGGTCTCGAGACCAACAATGGTTCGTGTGCTCACTTGCGTTGTTCCTTAACAGAATAACGTGTGATGTGTTGTGTGGTGGTTATCACGTCCGCTTACACCCGGAAGGTCCTGGGTTCAAACCCAAGCGAAAACATTTCTTAATTTTTTTTTAATGTGTGTTTGTTCCCGTGCTTTTCCCCCTTATTTGTTAACACGGCTGATCCTAGCTAGGATGTGAGTGTCTCGAGACCAACAATGCGTCGGTTGTTCACCCCACCGACGTTCACTTACATTGTTTTTATTTCTTCGTACTGTTGCTTGTGTTCGTGCTTTCCCTCTTTCTTTACATTATCCATGAGCAAGTCTGCGGCGTATGCCACGCTTGGGGCGTATCAATGATTTATATTTCTCCTCACCAATCTATGTTTCTACCCTTAATTCGCTAAATATTTCATTGGGTTCAGAGTTTAGATCAACTTGAAAATTTTACTGCCAAATACTTTGCCAATAATTTTGAATGTATAGACAGAGATATTTTATTCTTCATCCAACATCACTAATGAGTTTAGAATCCTCGGTGCTTTGTCTATATCTAGCATGTTATTATTTTAGATCTTCGTTCCCCAAGTTAGTTATGGCAGTGGGTAAGCCAGAATTTGTCAAGCCACTTTTTAACATTTTCCAAAATAAAAGTTAGATCTTCAAGATTAACAAATCCTTTTGTTATTGATAAATTACATGGAAGGATCATTTATATTCATATGAAGGAGCGTCTGTAACAGATTGGATGAGATAAGATAAGAACTTACAATAATGACTGCATTAATTAAATGGGTAAACCTGGAAACACTAAAGGATATAAGATAAAATTAGTAAAGTATTAATAAATCATAAGGCATTAAATTCTAACTTTGAAATGCAACGCAACAACGATATAATACAACGAGCAACAAAGCCCGTCCAAGGACGTTCCGCCACCGTTCGGTGGCATGTTGTAGCTCCCCCACCCACCCCCAACAGCCGTCTCAACCGGCATAAATGTGCATCACGTCAAAAATACTATTCATTATAGCAGTGGCGTAGCTAGGGGGGGTGGTGGGGGCGGTCCGCCCCGGGCGGCACATGATTTGGGTGCGGCATTTGAAAAGTACAGCCCTTTCGGACAACCACCCTTTTTCTTTTGAAAGAGGAAAACCAGAGTGAAAATAAAATATACTCACTTTCGAGTCGTAATTAACGGATCCTCAAGACATTTTTTTTATTACATACTGTTTGTTATAACTAACGCATAACCGTTAAAATTTAAAATCGTTTAAAAATTGTATCGATTTGTTTTGAAAATTAAGCGGTATACATCACAGATTACGCTTTTTATAAGAAAACAACACAAAGAACACATCACTGCTGGACCGAATATCGCCGCGACGGTTATTGCGTGGATTTTCGACATGCACAGAGTGAGTGATACGCGAAAATGTACCTGCATGGCATTGTGGTTCAAATATTGTGTTTAACTTGCAAGTAGTAATTTATATTACTGTTTAAGTTTCAGAAAATTATTCTAAGGTAACTTATTAAAAATTAATTTTTTGTTTTTCTTTTTGTTTGTTTTTTTTCATTAAAGTAGCACAAACAAAACGTGTGTTTCATTAAAATACGTTTATTCACTAACATTTTTTAGCATGTCCTATTAAAGTAATGTTTAGATAGTTGGAATTAGTCTATTTTAGTGAAAATTATTACGATTTTTCACAAGAAAGATTAATCGCGACTGTTGTTTTTTTCCCAAATTTTGCATAATGGTGAAAATTTGTTAAGATTGTGGATTGTGTATTCACCATTGAAGAAAATGATATATTGATTTTGCTGTCAACTGTTTGATGATTTTTTCCAATCAAATTTTAACACGGAAAATAGTTTTAACAAATAGTAGAAATTTAATCTCAAGATAAGTCAACATGAGTTGAGACTACTGAATAAGTCAACATGAGTTGAGTCTACTGAATAAGTCAACATGAGTTGAATCTACTGCAGATTCGATCATTTTCCCAATGGAAGGAATTAGAAATAAGAATTGGACATAGTGCAACTTTTGATAATCTACAACAACAGAATATTGATAAAGAAATAAGAAAAATGAAAGAAAATTCTCACAATACTTGATATAATTAGATTCTTAGCTAAACAAAATTTGGTGTTGAGAGGTCATCGTGATAGTATTCATGAGGAAGACATCAATTCAATTGAAAATATAGGATATTTTCTAGAGCTTTTGGACTTGTTGGCCAAGTACGACCCAGTATTATGTGAACATTTAGTACAAATTAAGATGGGTAATAAATATAGTGTCTCCTATCTGTGGAAAATGATTCAAAATGAATTCATACACCTATTGAGAGGTGCAGCGAGAAAAACAATAATGGACCAAATAAAGCAAGCTAAAAATTTTTGCATGATATTTGACAGCTCTCCAGATATTTCCCACAAATATTAAACTAGTCAAATTAAAAGATACGTAGTTATTGATGGTGGCGAAGTTAAAGTTGTAGAATCGTTTATTTACTTTGTAGAAAATATAGGAAACGCCAAGTTAGAAGTGAAAAACATGTGAGTGGGGGAAATTCCCAAGACGTGGTCCTATCTTAAGAACATGAAGTACAACGAGAAATGTTTTAATCCATGGATCGAATTATAAAGGAATTAAACGAACTCTTTGATCAGTTGCATGTCCATGTAACAAAATATTCGTGTATAATCCCAATGTAACCTACTAAGTGAAGAAATAGAATGTCAAATAAATGATTTTATTGACATTGATAAAGAACAGTTCCATAATGAAAGAAAAATCATCCAGGTTTTGTGGCTGTACTTATACTACAAAAAGAGACATTGCGTTGAAAAAAATGGAGGAAAACGCCCGCTTGTCGTAGTAGTTTATAAATAAAGCTTAAATATATTGTTTTCATTGCACAATTTTTTGTGTATTTTGTAATCTAAGAATTTTTATAACAATTATTGTTATCAGTGTCGCTAGTTGTGAAAGAAAGTCCTCCGCTGACCTGGAGAGGGATGGGCGCAGCCAGGTCTATCAAGCCTGAGAATGTTCTAATGAAAACATTAGAACCCCCTACGACTATGAGGTTATAACGACCACGAGGTTAAGGGACTAATATATATATATATATATAAAAAAAATAATAATATCAAAAAAAAGTTGTGAAAGGAGCTTCTCCAAACTGAAGTCGATAAAAATTATCTTCGTTCCACAATGAGTGCATGATTTAAGACAGGGGTTGGGAAACCATGGCTCGCGAGCCAGATGTGGCTCTATTGATGGCTGCATCTGGCTCTCGGACAAATGTTCGACTATTCTTTAAAAAAACGTTTATTCAGATTCCTTTCAATGGCATAAACAATAAACAGCATAACAATGATATTAAAAAGAATTATGAGACATAATTATGGTACTTTTAGTGTTGAAATTACACAAAATGCACACATTTACTTGAATTTTTAGTTTTAAAAATAATGTATGGCTCTCTCAGACAAAAAGTTTCCCGACCCTTGATTTATGACTCCAAAATCTTGCCATAATATCCATAGAACAAAATATAACAAATTATTTAAATTTTGATAGCATAATACACGGTTTTTCTACTATGAAAGTTAGGAAAATAAATGTATAAATAATATGTTTACATAATAATGTACACAATTTGTTTGTAAAAAATATAATATTTATAAATACAAAATAAAAGCATACTAATTGGTAATTTCATTTTTTGGTGTAAATTTGGAATACGTTTGTCTCATGCGTGTGCAACCTCAGTAACTTTCTTGTAACCTATAAAACAAAAAGTATCTTGTATTTTTATAAAATACTAGGGGCAAGTACCCGGCTATTCCCGGGTTTAGCAACAACAACAAAAACAACAACAGCAACAAAACAACAAAATCAAACAACAAAAACAAAACAACAACAAACAACAACTACAACAACAACAGCAACAACAACAAAGCAACAACAACAAAGCAACAACAACAAAACAACAACTACAACAACAACAGCAACAACAACAGCAACAACGATAAAAACAACAACAGAAACAGCAACAGCAACAAAACAACAAAAACAAAACAACAACAAAAACAACAAAATTAACAACAAAACAACAACAAAACAACTACAACAACAACAGCAACAACAACAAAGCAACAACAACAAAACAACAACTACAACAACAAAAGCAAGAACAAAAGCAACAACAACAAATCAACAACAATAGCAAAACAATTATTTTATGGCGATAGTTGCCTTCTTGTTAATCTTGACACCAAAATGTTTATTATTTTGCGTCATTATTTTACGTCTTAAATTTCAATAATTTTTATTTTATATAGCTCATATAAGGAAAAACTACATTTTGGGCCCCCGGCCCCCAGTATCTTATATATATGGAACGAAACCTGTTTAATAACCCTTCCGGTATAATTTTGTGTACGTGTACCAAATTTCACGTTATTTGGTTGTCTGGATCTTGAGTTATTAGGGAACAGACAGACAGACAGACAACAAATGCGTCTTATATATATAGAGATGTATTTATAGGTATCTATCTATATATATATAATTCTCTTCGTGGTCGGACCCTGCTAGACACCAAGCTGCAAGTATGTTCAACAGATACTAATTTTAGAAAGCAGCGCACCAAATTAATGCACCAATGCATCAAAAGGTGTGCAAATTAAATATGCGCTGTAAAAAAATTTATATGACGTCATTGTTTTTGCTGATATTTTAATTATGTAAAAAGGGAACAATGTAAAAAGAGGATTTGATGATGGTTAATTATAACATCAAAAAACAAAGGGGGCGCCATAGGCGCCCTACAACTTCTATTATAAAATACTTTGTGTGCATTCAGAAAGTTTAATATTCCGTATTGATCAAACAAGGACAAGTTAGTTGGGCTTTTGAAAAATGTCGGCGCCGTAGGCGCCCTAAAAAGTGCATTAAAGTGGTAAAAGAACTCTCCATGAGCAAGTCCGCGGCGTATGCTACGCCGCGGGGCGTCTAGTATCATCTTATTTGGCCTCCTTTATTGCCGCTAACTTAAATATGGCATTCAATGGTAGAAATGTTCGCCACCTTTATTTGTTTCAATTACAATTATTTATTTATGTTTATTAATTTATAAAAACCATGATGCTATCTACTTAGAAAGGGCGGCAAATTGGAGACCACCTCGGGCGGCAAAAGGTCTAGCTACGCCACTGATCACTATAGTTAAACTAAATAACTCGTAAAAACAGAGCCTTTGACTATAAATCCCAACGCGCATAACTCAAAATAAAGTCATGGAAGAAATACTGCACCAAAAATTACTTGTTTTGAACGTCCGCTTAAACGTGTTCAATATGATTGGCTGTAGGAGTCATATGTGTTTGAGGGACCAATCGCTATCGAGGACCGGACAGAACGGACAGAAAATTGCCTTTTATTATTATAGATAATCAGACATAGAAATAAAGTAATTTTCTTACTCCATATGCAATACAAAACGCATTCGAAACCTTCTTTCCGTATAGCATTTGGGCGTGGAATTAGTTGCCTGGGAAAAAATATATATAAGCCAACATCATAGATTTTAATTATTTTTTTTACAAAATGCAACTTGTTTACCTACACCTGCTGAGATAGAATATATCAATACAATTTATAATAGCATTCACTAAATTTGTTAAAATTATGTAAAGAGTTTCGAAATACATAAAATAAATAGAAGTAAAAAAAAAGATTTTTAAAAACCACGTTTTTACAAGCGGACTAAAAAGAAGAAAATAATTTAAAACTTATTAGTTCAAGTACTTCGATTTAATATAACTAAAAACGTGGGACGGGCGCTTATGAGGTTTAACATATGCGGTTCACTCATTCTCTCACTTATAGATCTCTCTTTTGTCTTCTAAATTAGAAATATTTAATTTTTATACCAAACACCCGCCCCACGTTTTTAGTTATATTAAATCGAACTTTGCTTCATAACACTGGGGGGGGGGAGGGGGACTGAGCTCAGCATGACACGTAAAATGTAAACAAAAGCACCCCGTCGCTTCTTTGGGTCGCCTTAATGCGTCAGCTCAAACTTTCACGTGGCTAAAAAACAATAACAAACCGTAAAGTTGAATTACATACCTCATATAAGGATAAACTAAAAATGCATTAATTTAATTACGGTACGTTCGATCGATCTGAAATTTTGATACGATGCATTGTTAGGTCAGACGGGTCAGTGTGTCAAATTTCAGCTCGATCGAATCACGGAAAGTGGGTCATTTTCGACTTTTCTTTTTCCGCCCGCCCAGCCCATGAGATGATGAGATGATGAGATGATGAGATGATGAGATGATGAGACGGCCGCGAAGTTAATATAAGGGATTTAAAAAGGACAGCGTTGAAATATTTTTTCAAAAACAGCAAACGATTGCTCACTGATTTTTAAGATTAACACTCTTGACTTGTTTCAGCGACTGGTCTGTCTTGTGTCAACTGTAATTCGTTACACAACTCGCGGTGCCAAGATGGAGACCAGCCTCCCACGTCTTGCAATGATACCTCTGATGCCAAGTACTGCGTCAAGTCGTTCGGAACAGATATCAAAGGGCAGGGTCAGTTCAAGTTACACGTTTTGTATCATCCGTTAAACGTTTGGTATCATCAGTTACACGATAGGTATCTCATTTACACTCGTTTAATATCATCAGTTACACGTTTAGTATCATCAGTTACACGTTTAATATCATCAGTTACACGTTTAGTATTATCAGTTACACGTTTAGTATCATCAGTTACACGTTTAATATCATCAGTTACACGTTTAGTATTATCAGTTACACGTTTAGTATTATCAGTTACACGTTTAGTATCATCAGTTACACGTTTAGTATCATCAGTTACACGTTTAGTATCATCAGTTACACGTTTAGTATCATCAGTTACACTCGTTAGTGCTAAGAACGTGTTTGTGACAGTAAACAAAATACAAACTACAACATCTTATGGTGACCACATTGATAGACACATTCAATCTTTAAGTGTTTTATATTACAATACTAGTGTATCACCCGTTAAAAATGACGGAAGTTTTCAAAATAAATACATTTCAGCTGAAATCTATTAATTTTGAAAAAAATGCACATCAGAATAAAAAGTAATGTAATACAGAACTTTTATTTATTTTATTTATTTTTATTTTATTCATTTATTTTCATATTGCACAATTTTATGTGGAACGTTCGAAAATAGTTATTTTTGGTTCAGTAATTTGGTGTGCTGCTTTCTAAAATTAGTAGCGTCACGGACAGACAGACGTGACAGACAGACGTGACATACATTGCAAATTATGTATGTTGATTTTTTAACAAAATGTACCTATGATGTGATTGTTGAAAATTCAGAGTGTGAAGAGAATTTTACAAACTTGTATTTTTTACTTCGTTATTTTTCATTTGAAAAAGAACAGGGAAGGGGTTCAAAAACTTAGTCAATGTCTGTACATGTATGTGTGTATTCATTTTTAACAAATGTGTCCAACATTACCAAGCAGGAGTGAAAAATAAAATTTCAAGAAGATTAATTTTGAAGAAATTTGCAAAAGCCGTGATAACATTGAATATATATATGCTCTGTTTGTAATGTTAAGTAGCTAAATTAACAAATTATTCTTTCTACCAACAATTATTAAAATCATTTCCATTTTTTTCATGACTTTTATTTGTTCTTGTTTTTTTTTCCTCTCTGTATAGGTCATTTTGTGCTTCGAACTTGCTCAAATGTTCTTCAGACAAACTGCTCACGTCAAATATACTATGATAACTGGTATGATGTCTGTCACTACTCATGTGCAACAGATGGATGTAACGGTTCCATGACATTAAGGCCCAGAATACAAGTCGTGTTTTTGACCTTTTTCACAGTTGCCTTATTTGTTCAGCGTTACACGATTTAGAGATTGTAGGCGTTTTCATAACTTTGTCAAGTGAACAAACGGAACTTGATTTATTATAACACAACCTAAACTCTGTTAACTAAATATTTTTTGGTTAAATCTCGCAATCAAATTTAAACTTTAGACATTTAGTTCTTTTTATTGAAGATTATTTACCTTTAATTAAAATAATTGTTTATTCGAAAAACGTTACTTTCACACCTAAACGTCTCTAATGCCGTTAGGTTTTCTAAGCACTGAATCTCTAAAAATAAAATAGTTTTCAATTTTTGCTTGACGAGGGCTGAGTCAAAGACATATTATGGTAGTTTAAATGTGGTAAGAAACATTCCAACAAGACATATTATGGCAGTTTAAATGGGGTAAGAAACATTCCAACAAGACATATTATGGCAGTTTAAATGGGGTAAGAAACATTCCAACAAAACAATAAATATACTAGATTGGGAAAATTGCGCTTGAGCTGAAATTCTAAATTTAACTTTTTTTATTCACTGTACATTACTTCCAATACAACTTCATGTAAAATTTGGCATGAACACTGCAAAAATGCCTTGGAATTAAAACCCCGATGAACATAAAGTCATATTAATTTTCTTGATATAGACCAAATGAGATCGATTGATTTACCTTAAAAAAAGGAATGAAACAGTAAAGTTTTTCTTAGCTTCCAATTCTTCAACGAGTCTTCCGGTCTAGGACAGTCTCATCGCCAACTCTTTGCTGCGTCTCGTTGTTATTGATTGATAGATACAAACAACTTAAACCTACAAACTGTTTTCACCAAGGAATATTTTAAAAGTAATATTAGTTGATTCGAACAATGGATCTCGTTCAGCGATGAACAATAAACAAACCCTAAATCCCGAAGCTAGACTTCCTGCAAGTGATCCGTGTTATAAAGAAACGCTTTTTTCAAAAACGATTTTACTTAATGAACACATGAGATAAACACTAAAGGTGCATTACTTTTTTAAAAAAATGGTTTTACAAATTTTCCTTTAGTGATTTGTGTAACTGATGTTTTCAAAACTCTTCACTAAATTGAATTTATGATGTAATGTAACTAAAATATTTTTTTCTTATTTACTTTTTTTTTAATGTTTGTATCTAAATTGTGCACTGTTTGTACATCTATGTAAATATCGGTGCCCAAGTTTTAGTTGAAGCGTTCACCATTAAAGTTTACATTGAGATAAATGTAGTCCAAGTTATCATATCATTTCCTCTCACTGAACTCTTACTAACACGAGTTACCCAGTTTAAACATTACAACCAATTATAAGGTTTGTTCTTAATATATCCAAATCGCCCTAACAAGTCTGTAAAACTGGGATTCTACGAAATATAAGGGATGACCATCAATTTAATAAAGATAATCGGATAAAATGGTTTGATTTGATTGGAAGACGGATGTGTTTTTTTAGCATGTGACCTACATTTCATCCCCGGAACAAGTGACAATGTTATGATGTGAACATCTATTTTTGTAAGAAGACTGTCTTATTCAAATGAGTACTCTTATATCCCACTACTTGTGGGAGTCTCGTCAAAGGCTTCGTTTGAGACAGATAGAGACTCCGTAACCAATAAACACGTGCACTTTTCTCCCAGTTTCTAGAGATTCTCCTCTACTTGGACAGTGAGTAGTGCGCTCGGGGGTCCTCAATTCTAGAGATTCGCCTCTACTTGGACAGTGAGTAGTGCGCTAGGGGGTCCTCAATTCTAGAGATTTGCCTGTACTTGGACAGTGAGTAGTGCTCTCGGACGTCCCCAAAATGTGGCAATTATATTAATGTTGTGAAGATATAGCATTACTTTTACATTTTTTAGAATGATCAATTCAGCTAGCTGTATTAAATTGAAGATTTGGCTTTTTTTATAAAGACAACATTACAGACGCTACAAAAACATTTAATATTATAAGTTGATGTTTTGGTATTTTTATTTTTAGAACTACTTTTTCCTTAGCTGAAATCTTATATGTTTAACGATTTCACATGATTCATAGCTTCAATATAAAGTTCTTATATACATTTTTAATTATATAGAAATACTTCTATATATATATGAGCAAACAACAACTTCTTACCCTTGAAAAAAACGACTCATCGTCAGAATGATCTGAGTATACTTTTTTGTAGGTGGGGGGGGGGTTGAATTAAGACAACATTTATAACAATATTTACTCTTGGTATGTCTGATAGAATTGTATCCTAACTTGAACCGCATGACGTTTGTCAGGGATTTATAACTGGTTCTCATCATATCTTGACTGAAGTTATTGTATATGTCATTCGTTTATTCGGGAATAGAGATAAAGATGTTGAAGTTTTCATTTTATTTATTTGTAAGTGAGAATTGTATCCACTAAACATAACCTTAGAACCATTGATGTCGAACTTAGAGTCATGATGAAAGAGATCCTTTTTACGCTATAAATAACCCTTTCATTCTGTCATCTGTATTAGTGCTGCACGTTTTTTCCCTTTATCAATGATGTATGCCATGTTGTAGAACTACATAATATGTGAACGCAATCAGGCCGCCAGAGGGCGATGCTAGCCTCAGATTGAAGCCAGTGAACAACAATTCACAAATGGAAAAAACACTACAAAGATTATTACCCGAATAAGTAACTGGTTAATCTGAGACAAAAACAAACATTGAGTGAGGGAAGGAGGGTGTAAATCACGTATTATGTTCAAGAAGTCACTAAAAAAATGTTTTAATACTAGAGCTACACAGACGATTAGTATAGTTATTAATTCACTATTTTCTGTGTAGGCCACTTAGTATTTGTCATACTTTATATTTTAAAATTTCATGGCATGGAATTTCATATAAATAATATATACCTATAATTTATATATATATATATATATATATATATATATATATATATATATATATATATATATATATAATATATATATATATATATATATATATATATAAAATGTATGTATGTATTTATGTATATTTATGTTTATTTGTTTGTAATCAAAATGTGTGTTTTTTTAAATCCACGTTCCAGTGGGGAGTTGGATAAAAAAAATTTAATAAGATTAGAAGATGTTCTTGTTTTTTCCCATTTCTCAATTTTGAAATAAAATATTCAGTTAAAATAATTTCCGATGTAAAGAGTTAAGGTTTAATTTTATTAACTTTATTCACAGTAAATTCACGGAACACAAAATCAGGATTATACCCAGGAGAAATGAGAGAGAGTGCGAGAGAGAAAGAGTGAGAGAGAGAATGAGAGAGACATAGAGAGATAGAGAGGGAGGGAGTGGGTAGAGAGAGAGAAAGAGTGAGGCAGAGAGAGAGAGAGAAAGAGAAAGGGACATGAGAGAAAGAGAGAAGGCAGTGTGGGGCAAGAAAGAGCATAAGAGAGGGAGGATTTTATTTTATTAAACTGATAAATATCTTATAATGGGATCAAAACACATAATAAAACGAGCGGGCAGTTCCGACGGTGACGCATATAAAGACACACAAACTTTTCCGAAATCCTGAAGCTCTGCAACACGATCTGAGCTTAGCATCAACTTACACTATGAACCCAGCAAATACAATTTTTTTCAAAAAAAAACTGTTAGTTTCGTTGCTTTAATTTTAAACATTATTTTAGAAATAAAACATTTTACAAAAAAAAATTTCAATACGCAATGACTGCTGGGAAGCAAATAAATTAGGTCCAATAAAAGAAATTATTTAGGACAAAAAAAAGGGATTAACTGTGAACTAGTGCTGCGTCTATAGTAATCTGTCATTAATTGTCAAATTTATTCATTTACATAATAACTAAGATAGCTGACATTGAACATACACATACTGTTTTCTTTACGGGTCATAATAAAGTATCTAATCTTGTTTGATACAAAATATTTCTTTTTTGAGATAAATGTAGCTCAAATTTTGAAAATGGACGTGAATCAATTCGCAAGTACATCAGGTAGTTTCTTTACTTAAGAGTACACGGCTCTTTGTTATATAATTTTTTATTAATAATTTGAAAAGTACGTTGATATTAGTTCATGACCATCATATCTCAAAGAAAATCATTCAAAGTTTATGTAACTATAAAATTTTGTATTTAATTCAAAGTTAAATAGATTTATTGTTCAGTTGGATACTTTAAAAGACATCATTTCCAGACACACATTTATTTGTGTGCGCAATTAGTTTAAATGTTAGAAATACAATACGATCAACAAAGAGTAGGTTTTAATTAAATTTGATATTGGCTTGAAGTGGACCTTTAGGCATAAACATTTTTTTATCTGAATATTAATTTCTATCTTTACTTGAAAAGCTATACTTAATATAGACACTCTAGATTATATTGTAAAAGTAATATCTTCAGAGCAGCTAAGATTTTTTCTATTCACGTATTAATATCAAATGGCATTTAAGATATTCAGAATCAGAAGTCGTGTGTAATCCTCACTCAAGAATTAGACTTCACTTACCTCTGGAGCCCATGGAATGATTCCGTTTTAGAGAAGAGCTTCTTGGGCTTAAACAAAATAGGTTAGGACATTTCTGGGGGAAACAAAATGGGGGGGGGGCAATTTTCTGGGGGAAAACGTTTAGTTTTGTCAGCGCATAATATTTTAAAAATTGATTAACACTATTGACTGTCCTGTATTGAAAGGGAAGATAGTGATAATTTTAAAGATAAATAACAAAACATAGTCGCGATCTAATCTGGAATGTTGTTCCTATCTAATTCTATAATAGATATCTTTACATGTCTGTAGTGTCATGTCAAACCGGTCCGGGATATTTTCGCTCTTTCAAATCAGAAATTCTAATGAGGTTTCAGCAAATGGGACCTAAACAAACGGCCCCGTGTTAATATGCCCCCGACAAAAGGGACTCCAGCAATAATTACCTGGATATTATCTTAAGGCTCCTTGAGGACGAAACCTTTGTCTTCGGGGGAGGTGGTCCTTTTCTCCTTGGATCAATATTTTATTACAGCTCTTCGGGATCCTTATGTCCCGATTTTTTTGACGGAGCCATTGTGTCTGGGTTGGTTGGACAACCCGAATAGTGGGTAAATAATTTTAAAGGCCTTATCTCCTGGGCCATTGTCAAGGCGTATGTGACAAAACAAAAACTCTGTGAAAATAGCCAAGTTTGTATTTGCTGGGTTCAGATGACAATGGCGGCCTGTCAGGTAGATACTGTTTGTTGACTGCGTTGATGTTATTGTAATTATGGTTCGATCATATTTGAATTATATGTTGTTTTTATAAATAATGCCCCTCAATTATTTATTGTAATAATCGACTATGTAAAATATTGAAACTTTGGCCCTTCGAAAGACTTCTAGTGGTAGGTTTGTTTCTTGGACACCGGTGTTGTATTTCCTCCATTGGATCAAAAACACAAGTTTTCTGAACGATAATTGGGAAGGTCAGATAAAGCTGACACACCGCGTTCTTGTGTGTGACCTGCAGATGAGACTGCCACTCGAGGATCGGTCTCATCCGACACACCAAGAGCTGCAATCGACAAAGATAAAACTATCGCCTTCGCAGACGGAAAGATGTCATTCCATACATAGAAATGTTAGAACTTTCTTATAGTGTACATATACATTTTTAATAAGCATGGTTTATTGTTTCACCATTCAAAAGAATACGTTTTTGGGCAAGGTTTGGAAATACAAAGCTAGGTGTTAAATATTTGTACATAAACAGACGACATTGAGAACCCTTGGTTAAACATCACTGCATTAAATGACTTAGTGGGTTATTGTCTGTTATGTCTTTCGCTTGTTTTCCTTCTTATAAATTAGTTTTTACATCCTAAAAATAATGTGTATATATATTTCCAACCTTGATTGTAATTACCAATTAACCTGATTGTTATTGTATGACATGCTGTCAACACGATGACGCCAAGGCCAAGCTGGGTCTTCAAACATAAGGATTTCTCTTTAGAATTGCCGTCTTTGATGTTCACTGGAAAACAGAGACATTTAAACATTCTTCTTCTTACTTTCATCTGTTTAGATTTTTTTGAAACTAAATTTAAGGTTGTTAAAATAGCTACACAATAAATTTTTTAACTGCAGCTGAATAAGTTAAAACATTTTTAATTTCCAGCCAATATTCAGGACAACTTTTATTATTCGAGGGCTTTATTTTAACCTTCTATGACTATTTTAGCTGTATGTAAAAGGTAGATAAAGTTTATTTTCCCAGTTCAATATTTCTTACACAGTAAGTAATTGTTCTTTTATTAAGTAAAATGTAATCAGCTTAAGTATGAGTCAACCTTGTTAATAGGGGTTCCTTCTCTAAGCATATTATCCTGATTCAGTCATATGTTCTATTTTTAAGTACATGCTCCTTATATAAGTATTTGTTCCCAGATTAAGCATATAATGTCTGTGTAATTATATGTTCCTATTTAACGTATATGTTCTTAGTTTAAGCATGGGTTTCCATTATAATCATATGTTCTCTATGTGAGAATACTTTCCCCGTTTATAATATCGTCAAAAATCAGAAGATTAATTCGAGTCAAATAAAAGAGATTGCAATTTATCATTCTCATTTGTTCGCCGATTTTATACCGATGAAGCCTAGTTTCAAACCCAAATTTTCTCTCCAACCTCAGGCTTAAGTGCTAGCCAAATGGCGTGTCGTAGTGACAACCTAGTGAGCCGCACGTCATACAACAGAAAGTGCAATAAAAATCTTACGAAACAAACATGTAAAACTTGAGCTGTCATTCAATGCGTAAAGCAACTTGACTCGCTGTCAATATTATTCTCAATTAACAAAATTTGTCTAAATATGTGGGGGTTTTTTTAAAAATCGTTTTGTACATTTTAAATTGTTAACATTTTTAAAACAATAATTTGGGCTTTCGAATTTAGGAAAAAATGATTTGTAATATAAGGGCTTCTCGTTAATTTTAATAATGTTATTATGCAGCTTGCTCGTTAATGTTTAACATTTTAATGTGATTGCTGGTCATTCATGTGTAACATTTTAATGTGATTGCTGGTCATTAATGTGTAACATTTTAATGTGATTGCTGGTCATAAATAAATAAAATCGTGAGCGAGTGTTGACCATTTATGAGTGAAATGTCAATGTGATTGCTGCTCATTAATAAGTTAAATGCTAATATGCTGAAAACTCATTAATAAAAGTAATGTTTTAATTACCGGTAGTCATTTTTTTATTACGATGAATTATTACAAGCTTAAATTTGTCCCATAGTAGCGTAATTGCAAAATAGTTTTGAGAAATGTAATTGTTCGAAAATATTTTATTTTAAGTTGCGCGAATTACTCTAATGCGCTTACTTGTGTGTGTGTTTGAAAGAAGTGAAACAGCTTATAGTCTTCAGCCAATCTGCTTCCTTGGTTATCGTGGCCTCAATATAAAATCACCCAGCAATCTTGTTATGAAAAAAAAATCATGCTACATTTTGTTGTTGTAAAATAAAACATCCTGCATTGTCCTGACATATTCGTGTGTGGTAAGTCTTAAAAAATAAAAGAATATCACCAATACTTACTTTAAATACCAGTTGGTTGTTGTTGGTATTTTTTCTTCCTTGTTGGGTCCAATTATGTTCTGATGCACTAACTTGTCTTGTCCGCGTATGTTGTGGTTGTGTGATTTTTTAAAAAAAACTTACCTTATGATATTTTGATGAGAATAATTTTAATAGAGTAGAGTTTTGAACTCTTTATCATTAGGTTCAATCAGCTTCTAACATAAGACGTCAACGAGGAAGACAAAAACAGTGGAAATATGATTATGGAGGGGTGTAAAATCTTTGACATTAATTGTATTATATTGTGTTTTTGTTATAATTTATTATTTTTCATTTATATTTATTTTGTTTTGATTGATGAAGGTGATACCAATCTTAAATAGGAAAATTGTTAAAGTGCCGTTTATATTTTAAATATTTCATACAGTTCAGTTTATCTTTTTGTCCTAGAAACATATTTTGTATGTTACCTTTTACATCGTTAGATATATCCGTTAAAACATGTTTTAAAAGGATAATCCTTTTTGAAGTTAAGTAATTTACCAAATATAACCCTTAATATTATTATGGAATACATGACAATTATTTACATGTGAATTGTATTTCTTCAACGGCAAGCTGGGAGATTGGTTCAAGACCACTGTTGGAGTCAGACAAGGATGCCTACTTTCCCCTATCCTCTTCAACCTCTTCCTTGAAAGTATTACGACAGATGTGTTACAAACCACGTCGGAACAGTCAGCATCGGAGGGAGAATTATAACTAACTTACGCTTCGCCGATGACATAGACGGCCTAGCTGGCAGTGAGGACGAACTAAAAGAATTCACTGCAAAACTAGAGAAAACAACAAAGACGTATGGCATGGAAATCAATGCAAAAAAGACCAAGCTCATGGCAAATACAGCATTCACAAATGAAATTCGGATAGACGGGCAAAAACTGGAAAAGGTCTCCACCTTCAAATATCTAGAGGCCATAATATCCGACGAAGGCTCAAAGCCAGAAATTCTTGCCAGAATGGCCCATACAACCGCAGCGCTGAGCAAACTAAAACACATCTGGCAAAGCAAGAAACTCTGATATCAAAGATTCGACTAGTGCGCTCTCTGGCGATGTCGGTCTTCTTGTATGGTTGTGAGGATTGGACGCTCAGTGCAGACCTCCATAGAAGAATCAATGCGCTAGAGATGAGATGTTTCCGAAATATATTGAACATCTCCTACACAGAGCACATCACAAACGAAGCGGTCCGCAATACAATAAGTACTGTCATTGGCCCCTACGAGGACCTTCTCACCTCAATCAAGAAGAGGAAACTACGATGGTATGGGCACGGGGCAAGATCTGGAGGTCTCACAAAGACAGTAATGCAAGACACAGTCCAGGGAGGAAGAAAAAGAGGCAGACAAAAGAAGAGATGGGAAGACGACATTAAAGAGTGGACCGGCCTGTCATTCATCGACGCCCAAAAGGCAGCACAGGACCGGGACAAATGGCGTGAGATCGTGTTCAGTTCACAATGGTGCCCCAACGACCCACCGAGTTAAGGGATAGTCAAGTATTTCTTTTAAAAAATAAAAGTGTAAAATTAAATTTTTGAAACTATTATTTGGAATAGAACGACAGCGATGAAGATTAGATATGCTTCGATAAAGTCTGTATGTAAACAATAAATATGAGATAAAGTTAATGTTTTAAGAACTATAAAAACAATTTTAAAAAGTGTTTAATCATTTTTTACATTTTATATTTATGTATGTATTGTAAGTAGATATCTTTTAGGCAAGCTTATTTTTTTAAAAACGACATGTATTTATGTTTTAAATACATCTAATTTTTAAGCTGTGTTGATAAAAAAATATAATAAAAGAGAATTTAAATTGCCTTGGGTACGATCGAATCTTTACCATGGTTCGGTTAAATAAACACAATATTAATATTTAGAACTCTAATGAAAATGCTATTCAAGGAACGAAGCATTGATAAGTGCAGGACACAATAATCTTCTGTTTAGAAAGATATTTTTAATATATAACATAGGATACAGGAATCGGCTGCTTATACCATGATTTGAATCAAAATGAAGTAGAAAGATTCAAGATATAACATAAATTTGTAAACTCTCGCAGTGGTAAATTTGATAAAACATTGATCATCTAACAAACATTGATCATCTAAAAAACATTGATCATCTAACAAACATTGATCATCTAACAAACATTGATCATCTAACAAACTTTGATCATCTAACAAACATGAAGATAAAAATAAGCAAGCTACTAACTGTTCATAAAGAGACACATATCAATAAGTGTCATAGACATATCTATAAAAAGAGCATTTTCAAACAAGTAATTTAAAAGTTAATGAAATTGATATAAATAATTATTTACATCATTCCATTTAATACCATAAAAGAATTTCTCAATGTATAACATAATACAATTTCTTTAATTTGATTAAACATAATTATTAAAAAGTATACAATTTTACACTCAAAAATTTAAATATAAAAAAATGTGTTATTCAATACAAAGTGCAAACACATATTTAAGAGATAATGCGTTGTTTTTTTTTAATTATGTACGTGGATAATAATTTTTTTATTGAGGCATATTATTTTAGTCTTACGGTGGTAACATAATATTTCTTACAATTCAAAAAAAAACAAATGCTTCTTTTTTCCATAGGTGATTTATCTAAATTCAGAAAATCCGTTTAAATTTCAGATAGTATTATTTTGCTTGACATTTTAATTTGATAATGAGAAATAAATATATGCCTTTAATTTAAGGCCGGCTTTTTTATTATCTGTTTAATACGGAACTGAAACAAATTGATCAATTAAATACAAAATGTAATATTTCAAAATAATACTGCCAGACCTGCTTATAAAATAAAATTGTGGTTCAAATTGTAGCTGTACAAAGTAGAATAATAATTATAACTAATAATTTGATCAATAGAGGTAAATATGCGGTTAGATTAGAATAAAACGACTTTCAAGAATAAGAAACATAAGAAACTAGTTATTTAGATAATGAACTTTTTGTTTTACGTTTGTTTCATTCCTTCCTGCACATTGCGTGGACAATTTCGTCGATCTTGAGCTCATAGTTGTTTTTTTTTAATTTAAATTTTTAAATAATCTACTAACATTTTAAGGACTGGTGGCCTGCCTTTAGCTTGAAACGCTGTACAATAACAGGCTTTGAACCCTCTTGTAACAGATGTATTACAGGAAAATACAAACACCTTGACATTTGTTTAGAATGAAAGAAATAAATCTGAGCGAAATAGGAGTTTAAAGCTTATTCATTTAAAACACTTTTTATTTGTTATAATATGTCTACACGTAAAAGTCTTACTAGAGCCGAGTTCTACAGAGCTAATTATTTTATTGTTTTCCTCATCAGATGTTAAAAAGCAAACAAGTTAGAGGTCAATTAAATAATTATTATTTCTACTTGAATAACAAACAGTTTCGTTTCCTCAAAATCAATATCATACAGCGTAACTGTGTTTCCTCAGAGATTTCAACATCTGTAGTGTCTACCAATGTGGATATTGTCCAGCACACCCACATCATGGATGCTAGCTTGACATAGATCAACAAATTTTTTCTGATTTTGCTCGTTTATAAATTGGTGTTGTCTTTAGTTTATGCAATTTGTTGATGGTGAAAACGGTTATGGTGAAAAACAAAAGATCGCATACTACACTAACGGCAAGTGGGAGTATCATAGCTAGGCCTAGGAGTAAAGATTGAACAATGAGAGACCCACGACTTCAAGATACGAAGAACAAAATAAGATTTTTAAAAATTCCAATTGCTATTGCTGATATACTGATTTAAACGGTGTGATGGAGTGCATTAGTAAACACGGTTTCATAAAAATATGGATTTAAATTAGTTACATACATTACTCAAAGTGTCCGCATTTAGAGTTGCTTGTCACTCATGTATTTTACGCTTTTCTCAATCTATTATACATGACTTCACTTTTTGTTTTTCTAGGTAAAATTGATCACTATTGTTTTCTCTTCAGTCTTTAGAAATCAATAAGATTTTTCACAGTTACTTAAATCCGAAGGCGATATTCAAGGTCAATTACCCCGCGTGACCTCTAGCTCTAAGGCCATTTGTTGAACTCCGTGTGATTTGAGCTTGCGTCTTAATTTTGTCACAGTTTATGATACACAATTATGATGTATTTTTGGTACATTGTGAAACAGCCACAGAGCAACGAGTGTTAAATATTGTGAGACAGGCACAGAGCAACGAGTGTTAAATATTGTGAGACAGGCACAGAGCAACGATTGTTAAATATTTTGAGACAGGCACAGAGCAACGATTGTTAAATATTGTGAGACAGGCACAGAGCAACGAGTGTTAAAATTAATTTAAATAAGCACGGAGAAGTACCCATTCAAAAAAATTATTTAGCAAAATCTTTTAATATTTAAAAGTACTTAAAGTATTTCTTCAAAACGTATTTGAAACCTACACCATACAACCAATAAATAAAAAGGATGAAAAGACCAAAGATGGCACACACAAAGTGGAAAAAAATGCAACCAGTAAATGTACTCGGCATGAAAGGGAGACTATATCTGATTTTCCTACAATATATAAACTACTTCTCAATGACATCACTGTCTTTGTCTCTGGTTAACTTTACTTTTCTGTTAGAGCTATTTCCGTACTGAATAAAAATTGTTTTGTTTTTTCGCAGAGAATACATTTTTGATCGACACCATGTACAAAAAAATGTATGTTTGTCTATGCGTAGTTCATATTATCCTATTGCATTGGTGTTTCTTCTTTTGTTTCACTTTCAATCTGT
The DNA here is from genome assembly GCA_944989445.1 of Ampullaceana balthica. Taxonomy (NCBI): domain Eukaryota; kingdom Metazoa; phylum Mollusca; class Gastropoda; family Lymnaeidae; genus Ampullaceana; species Ampullaceana balthica. The sequence continues at coordinate 537,418 of CALYLW010000551.1, read as the reverse complement.
TTTTACATATGTTAGAAATCAAAGAAAACCCCACTGTTGGCAATTGTGAACAATATTTTTTAAAGGAACATCTGTATTATAGAATATTAAAATGCTGTTCCCAGAAATTCCTTAATTTGACAATTACCGTGAAAACAGGTAAAAGCTGCTTCAACGGCCCTATGGATCAAATTCTGTCGAACAGGAAAAAGTAAAGAATACAAGGGAAAAATGTGAACATTACTTTATCGCACCGTGCATAAAATGGCTTAAGAAATATGAACAAGTGGCTGTTAATGTTTCTTCATTACATTTTTTTAAAATGTAAATATAAAAACTTTTTTATTAAATTTTTTTTAAAGTCATTTTATTTTTAAAGTAAAAAGACTTTCGAAAGATAATTTAATTTAAAATCTTTAACGATTTTTCAATATTAATTAAGGATAATTTACAGGAAATGTATAACCAACAAATGAAATTCATTATTTTTTCTAAATCAAATTGAATTAAATACTTTTAAAAATAATTGAGAATAATTAATATTTGTAATTTTTTAATTTGAAAATGGCAAAAATCCACTTTTAACTTGTGGCATTAATTATTAAATTCATATAGTCTAAATGCTAAAGACTAGAATTATCAATGACTTTTAGAAGTTTAATTTTAAAAAAATAATGTTTTAAATAATACTTTCAGACCTGAAATTATTAATTAGGAAAAAAAAATGATAATGTTTATCTTAAAACTAATGAACAACAATTAATATCAAAGATGGGAGCACATATGCAAATTTCATTGGAACAAAAGATGTTCAAGTAGGAACAAGAAAAGAACACTGATGACTTTGTTTATAACTTTGTAATGCAGCAGTCTTCTACTTGCTCCCTGCACTCTTCATTTGCTGTCTCAAAGACATCTACTCCTGTTGCTCTTGATTTGTTCCAAGAAAATACTCTACTGCTCTGGGATTGTTTTTGGCAACTGGCCGATTGGCTTTGGTTAGAAGTTCTGGTCTGTAGTAGACTTTGAACTCTCTTGTTACAAATGTAGGACAAAAATAGAAAAACACCTTGACCCCCGTTTAGAATGATAGAAAAAAACCTGGATAAGAAGATAAGTTGTTGTTTTATGTGATTTGTTTTTGTAATTGGTTTGTTTATTTAATTTTTTAAAATAAATGTTTGTTGAATTAAGTTATTCTAAAATGAAAATTTATTTTCCAATGTATTAGTCGTTTGAAAAATAAAACTTTATTTTGAAGTCAAAGAGAATTGCCAACCTTCTCGAGGCATTCTTTTATTGTTATAAGGCATCGTTTTTTAATACCATGTCTACAGTGTAACTCTTACCTCAAGACTTCAACGTTCGTAGCTTCTGCCACTATGGCTATTGTCCAGAACACCCCGGTCAAGGATGAAAGCTTGACATAAATCAACAACTTCTTCTGATTTTCTCTTGTACAAAGTAGCGTTGATTGAATTTTATGCAATTTGTTGATGGTGTAAACCGTTGCGATGAAAAAAGAAACATTGCATACCAAACTGAAGGCGAGTGGACCAATCGTAGCTAGACCTAGGGAGAAAAATTTTAGACTGTGATATCAGAAAGCTTCAGGATTATTTGATAAAAATAGATTAAATTTAAAATATGTTATTGGCAATAAGTGTAAGGTAGGTAAGGGCAATTAATACGTTTTCTAGAATTATTCCAAGAAGTTAACTAAAAATTTGTTAAGGGAACACCACAACATAATTTGAAAATAAAGGTATGTTTACAGAGTTGTCGATCTTATAATTTATCGGCATATTCAAACCCGGATGGGCGTGGCACGAATACTGTCTAAAAGCAAACCTAACATGTTACAATTCAACTCTTTGAAACATAATACACGTCATCTGGACACAAAACGAGCTAACATTAACAATGAAACCAGACACGGGCACACAAACGCATAAACAGACAGGCAACTGGTCCCATAATGAAGACATGCAAGTGAATCCGTAAACAAGTGAATCTAGAGGCAAGTTACCCATTAAGAACTGAACGAACAGACGAAGAACAACACGAATAAGTGAACTCACAACACATGTCAACACGATGAGGGAACAGACGACCGCAAAGATTTTAATTTAATATTTTCCTCACACTTTCAGACAGTCTCTCAATTTTATCTGCCGGAAACGTGTCCCAAATAAAGAAGAAAACAAATTTTTTTAAACGGAGCAGAAATAAAAACGTATGAGTTAATATTTTTTTATAAATTACTACTGTTGTATTATTTATTCTTTGCTGAGATATTACCAACAAGCATCTCCGAGTCCAGGTAACATACGTCACGACCGTATCCAATGTTTTCACCATCTGATGATATTACTGACGTCACTATGACAGAGATCACTACGACCGATGGACCAATGAGAGAATACAAAACTCGGATCATTATTTTTTTTCTTTCGTTCCTTTCTGAGCTTGACTGACATTTTTGCAGACGACTTGAACACGTTGAACATGTGAAAGCTACAGAGGAAGGTCCAAGAAAACATCCAAAGCCATAAGAAGTGGGTCATGATCCCAGTCATCTGGCACAGGACACGAGGTCTTGGTCTGTAGATGACGATTGAATGTAAAAACATTAACACACTTCTTTTTAGAGAGCAGAAAACTCATTTAGAATTAGAATTCGTGTGCATTTAATGATCAGGTTTTTGGTAGTTATGCACTTTAATTACATGTAAATGACATATAAACATACCTAAGTTTTCTTCAATAACTAGGAACACCCATTTTTTCATATGCTGATTCAATTCCAACTTTGCTATTTCCTTAAATGTTTTAGTTAATTTGCTAAAAAGTGCATTTTTATTAAAACATAAAAAATCAAGTATTGATAAAAATGCAAATTTTTATTTTTGTAATGTAAAAAAATTAATAAACTGAACTGATCAAAAAAGTTCAATCAAGATTAACTGCTTTCTCCCATGCGTGACCATCTTATAGATAACTGGCAGAGCGCTTGTAATAAATATGTATGTTTTAGGAAAAATAAGGAAAGTGCTTGTCCAACTGGAAATAAGCAGGTATACACAACTAGCCACATGATTCAATAACGATGCAAGAATTTACATTTTTTTAACAACTTTATTATTTACTTAGCAGTGTTTAACGTCACCTGAATGCTCTCCTGCAGATTGAAAACAATGTCTACTGATAGCTGAGGCGAGGCTTATTATACAGTGAGAAATGGTTCGCATTCTGTAAAAAGTATTTACTTCATGCACAATATATATATCTAATCCATTGTGGAATCAGTGATAGTGTAAGAACCGTAAATAAGAAACTACAAAAACACAGTATATACCCTCATCAACACGTGCCTACAAAAATGTATTGAATATACACTGTTAGGATTACGATAACTCCTAAACTATTATCATGTGGAAGGTGTGTTGAAATAAAATGAAATATAAATTATCCGGAAGCTGAAACGGGAAAGGTAAAAAAAAGGGTATTTATACAGACACTAACGATAGAGCAAGGCAAACCTTACAGTACAGGGGAATTCCTTTGGGCGGACGTTACATAATATATAAGAGAACATGGAGATGCAGTGCGTTGGATACTAAAGAGGGAACATTTTAAAAATTAAATCATGGAACGTTCCGGCAAACACCATGTAAAATTTCCTACATTCCTAAAATAACTCAAGTGATACATTTTGTTTATTCATTTTAAGTTTTTTATATCATATTTCAAAAAGTATACATTGGTTCCTCTTTTAACCCCTTATGTTTTGACTACGTAACAGAATTAACAAGTTCCTTTTACAAAGTATTCAAAAATAATGTGAATTATTTCAAAAAACGTTCATCATGATTTTGATTATATTGAACAAAAAGAGGCATTCGATTATTTAATTAGTTGTTTTTTTTAAAAATAATTTTATGTAAAAAATAAGTGTACCTTAAAGAGAATATATAATATATATTATATATTGAAATGCCTTTATTTAAATATGTTAAATCAATGACAAATAATTACTTTTACGACTAAGAGTTGTGTCGACAGTTCACTTACTTTTGCGATGCAATGATCAGAGATATTTGGGCCAAAAGTAGACTCAGACACAAGAAGATGTTATTTTTTCCAGCTGTAGTTTGTAGTACTGGTAACCACAAGTAGGTTACTATGGTTAAAATAAGACAGATCATAGAACAACCAAGACTTGTCATGGTCACAATGTACTGAGCAAGGTTGACATTGCTGAGTATGAAGTCATTCTTTGTTTTTCTATATATGTTTTCGATCTTTCTGTCTAATATTTCATGACAGACATTAAGATTCTCATCTTCATCTATTTCAATCATGTTCAATTCTGAGATGGTAGAAATGTTCACTTTTGTAACATTCAAATCTAGTGTGATTGTTCTCTCAGGTGGTAATGTTGTATAGTCCATTGTTATGTTGTAGTTTGTTGGTCTGAATGTGATGTAGCTACAGATTAGCAATCGTGTAACTGATATGAACGTTTGTGTGCCAGCACAATGAATTGATTCGTCAAGTTGTGTTTGCGATGTTAACTTCTTTGAAATCTTTAAATTATTTCTTCCCTTAATAGTCTTTATGTAATCCTTAATGCTAAATTTATTCGGCAACATCAGTGTTGTAAAATTTATGTCACCGTCAATCTTTGTATTTACCCAAACACGACTGTCAAAGATTCTTTTTATTAACTTTTCCTCGTACTTGTCTCTTCTTGGATTTTTAAAGACTGTGAACTTGCAGCTAAGCCATAACAAAATATTGGCTACACTGCCTTTATGTGCTCCATCACCGTTAGATGATTCATCCAAAAAGAATCTAGCAGTCCATTTGTATGAGAAACTCAGCTCCTTCATTACCTTTTCTACCTGTGAACCCATAAATCTGTGTTATTGATTAGTTAGAATAAATTAACATTCATCAGAATAAGAATAAAAACGCTTATCAATGAAAACACCGAAGAATTAAACTTTTTTTTAAATGCGTATTTTTAATCTTTCAGAAAATCAATTTGTTAACTTCACATGACAATTTATCTATTATGAAGGTATAGTTAACATAAAATTAATGTTCTCATAATTCAATTCCGCTCTAGATAGAGCTTGCAAAATGCTATGGAAATCGGACTGTATACTTTTTAAAGCCCCACCTTTATTCCTCCATGATACCATCTTTAGTGTTCGTAATATACGCTATGTACGCTAAATGAATGTGTGATTTTTTAAATATAAATTTTGCATAAAACAGGGAAAATGTAGCATTTTATTTTGAATTCGTGAGGTTTAAAACGCTGAATAAAAAGTACAAAAAAACTATTTTTTTTAAAGATGAGGCCCAGCTGCAGTGAGGAATGTAGAATCTCGCATGAAAGAGCAAAAAATATTTTTTTAGTCACACAGGGGGACTCAGAACATTTTTGTTAGTTGATCAAATTGTATATCTCACATTAAATCTCACAATCGATCACAATAAATATCAATAAAACTACTGAGTTCTGAGTTCCCCTATGTGACTACTTAGTTTGTGACTAAAAAAATATTTTCTGCTTTTTCATGCGAGATTCTACATTCCTCACTGGGCCTCATCTTTCTTAAAAAGTCTTTTTTTTCCATTTTATTTTCTTTTTTTACGCGTTAACAAAAGATTTGTAAAACTTAGTTTCATTCATGAAAATTTTAACTCTTTAAACAACCCGTAAAAACACCGTTTTTGACTATAAATACTTAATATATGAGATATAACTAAATAGTATTGATACTGCTTATACGCGACAAACATTTACAGACTCAGATTGCCTTAAATCCCATTTGTTGTAAAACGGAGGGGGCAGTGAAAAGGTTTGGTCACGGATGGCTGAATTTAACTCAACATGACGCGTAAAATGTCAGCAAAAGCTGGCCACTACATATAGAGATAAACTAAAAATGCATTAATTTAATTACGGTACATTCGATCGATCTGTAAATTTAATAGTTTAATTCTCCCCACAAGCCAAACCTACTGTGAAAATTTCAGCACTCTAGCAATTCAGAAAATGTGTTTACGAGCGTTTTTAAAAAGTTGGCGACAGATGCGGAAGCGTTGACGCGTTGACGACATATACAGATCCGGGATCGTGCACCAGTTAATAGGACAGGGGCCTCAAAAATAAATATCTAAGCACTAAACACATGGTCGACTCAAAGCAGGTCCAATGAGTGAACATGAAACATGGCTGACTCAAAGCAGGTATGATACGTGACCATCACACATGACCGACTCAAAGCAGGTCCGATGAGTGAACATGAAACACGGCCGACTCAAAGCAGGTACGATAAGTGACCATCACACATGACCGACTCAAAGCAGGTCCGATGAGTGAACATGAAACATGGCCGACTAAAAGCAGGTACGATAAGTGACCATCACACATGACCGACTCAAAGCAGGTCCAATGAGTGATCATGAAACATGGCCGGCTCAAATCAGGTATGATGAGTGACCATCACACATGACCAACTCAAAGCAGTTACGATGTGTGACCATCACACATGGCCGACTCAAAGCAGGTCCAATGAGTGAACATCAAACATGACCGGCTCAAAGCAGGTTGAATGAGTTCTCTGAACTTTTCTAACGGCTGCGGCTATTGGTACTCGAGTACCGATAGCCGCAGCCGGAGCTATCGGCTATTGGTACTCCGCTATTATTGATCCTCCTTTTTATATATTAAAAGGCTATGTTCCGTGCGGTCATCGATAGCGATTGGTACCCTCAAACACATATGACTCCTACAGCCAATCATATTGAACACGTTTACGCGGACGTTCAAAACGAGTTATTTATGGTGCAGTATTTCTTCCAAGACTTTATTTTGAGTTATGCGCGTTGAGATTTATAGTCAAAAGCTCTGTTTAACTATAATGAATAGTATTTTTGACGTGATGCACATGTATGCCGGCGGATACGGCTGTTGGAGGGGAGTTACAACATGCAACCGAACGGTGGCGGAACGTCCTTGAGCGGACTTTGTTGCTAGTTGTTAATAAAACTACTACTAGGTGAGATTCTGAGTTTGATGTTTGATTAATATGGACTAAAAACTCCTATTAGTATTTGTAACTGGTGGCGTTGGTCATTGGTCGGGTTTTGTTTTTATATTTACCACGATCTAATTTATTTTACGTAGTTATTAATTAGGTATAATTATAATATAGCTTTTCTTTTTTAAATTTTGTAATTTTAAAATTCTATAACTAAACCTAACCCTAACCCTAAATTCACAAATAAAAATTCTAACCCTAACACCTTCCAATTTGGAAAATTTACACAAAAATTAACCAAGCTTTCTACCACGATGCTACTGGACAAAAGAGTGCTGTACACCAATATGGTGTAATAGTAATATTAATAGTAATAGGCAAAGCACCAGTCACCAGAAGTAGCTTGTATAAATATTATAATATATATAATATCTCATAATTAAAAAAATTATAGATCATTGAAACGAATTATGAAAAGAAAGAAAAAAATAAAAATAAAAAAATAAGCAGAACTGAAAATCAAACCCCTGCCCGTTATGATATGTTCAGATTACCATTCCAAATCTTAACCATGAGACCAAGGAAGCTTGATACAGTAGGTGAATTTTAAAAAGTTAATCAGCAGCTATTAAGTGTTGCTTCTATCTGATTGGTTGGAGTACCAATAACTTGTAGAGAGCTATTTGTACTCGAGTACCAGTAGACACTTCCTTTTTTAATAATCTTCCAGGGTGCGACAATTGCCTATTTTCACCCAACCTAAAATGTCTGGCGCCGACCCCTGAGTACACCATTTATCCAATGCTCAAAATTTCACTTCTGAATTTCTTTTTCGAAAATTTCTTTAGTATAATCTTTCTTTTTCAATTTCGTTCATGCTCTGTTTTAACTCAAAATCAGCAATGAAAGTTCTTATTCATTAAACAGCCATACGCGTTTAATATTTGTCTAAATTGGTTTACTATATACAACAAGATAAAATACAGGGGGTGGGGATTCATGGTGGTACAAATGAAATATTCACTATATTGTTTTCACTGGAGCGTGTGCTTTACTTGTGAATTACCTCAATGGTTAAGAAGTACAATAAAAGAGTTTTTTTTTAATTCAAATAATAAAAAATATTGTAGAAATATTACCCACCACGTCATATTAAGATTTAATTAAATCATTTTCCCTTTGCTTTGTGCTCAAGAATATTTATTGGGGCTAGTTTCTAAAACTGAACAAAACATTCAAAGTAAACTTACTTCAAAAATAAGAATATTCTTGATCGAAGAAAATTCGAATTTTGTAACGTTGTGGAAGGAGCTCTCTCCAACCATCATGAACTGCGCGCTGTACTGAAGTCCACCAACATTGCTAAACGCTGCCACACACTTTCCTTCTCTCAATACTTTCCCAGCACTGCACTGTTGGACAAAGCAACGGCCCTGCAATTTTAGATAATATGTAAATTTCCATGAAATTTTAAAAAGGTGATTTTTTTAAAAATCCTGACTCAATTTAACTTCAAGTGTTAAATATTAATAACTTATTTTAAACAGCGAAGTCGCGTAAATTTTAATAGATTGGTTGTAATAAGAGCATGTTCACAGAAAATCATCCTGTTCAAGCATAAACACACAGCTATAATTAATAGAAAACTTTTCTTTAAAATTTATATCATTACTTTTATTTATAATGCAAAAGCAAAAGGATTATATAATTATGTAGAAAATATTCTCATTTTCAACTTATTTTTCACTAACTACATCTGTACTCTACACAGACACAACTCAAAAGAGGGTAGAAAGTTAAGGCAGCAATGAAAAACCAAACAACTCTGAATTTTTTTTGGCTAATCTAAACATGAGATTTCTAGTTTTTAGTTGCATTTTCATATGGCAAACTAACTTGAGACTTATTGTTATCATCTTGGAGAGGAGGAAAAATATAATTCCTCATGAGACATGCCATAGATTAATCAGAGACAGACTGAGAGAGAGAGAGAGAGAGAGAGAGAGGCTCAGAGGGACTGAGAGAGAGAGACAGAGAGAAACTGAGAGAGAGACTGAGAGAGAGTAAGAGAGAGGACTGAGAGTCAGACTGAGAGATAGACTGAGAGAGAGAGAGTGAGGGAGAGACTGAGACAGAGAGAGACTGAGACAGAGAGACTGAGACAAGAGAGAGAGTGGGGCCGAGAGAGAGACGGAGAGAGTGAGACACAGAGAGAGACTGAGAGAGATAGAGTGAGGGAGAGACTGAGACAGAGAGAGACTGAGACCGAGAGAGACACGGAGAGAGTGAGACAGTATGAGGGAGACTGAGACAGAGGCAGAGAGAGACAGAGAGATAGACAGAGAGAGAGAAAGCCTGCGAGAGAGACTGAGATAGACAGAGAGAGACACATAGAGAGATACAGAGAGACTGAGACAGAGAGAAAGACAGAGAGAGAGACTGAGACAGGGAGAGAGACTGAGACAGAGAGAGAGACTGAGAGAGAAAGATAGAGGCTGAGAGAGACTGAAAGAGAGAGAGAGACTGAGAGAGACTGAGAGAGAAAGAGATATAGATATACTGAAAGAGAGACTGATAGAGAGAAAGAGATATGGATATACTGAGAGAGAGAGACTGAGTGATTGAGAGAGAGTGAGAGATAGATTGAGAGAAAGAGAGTGAGACTGAGAGATAGACAGAGAGAGTGAGAGATAGATTGAGAGAAAGAGACAGAGAGACTGAGATTGAGACAGAGAGAGGGAGAGAGACTCAGACAGAGAGAGAGACTGAGACAGGGAGAGAGAGACTGAGACAGAGAGAGAGAGGGACTGAGACAGAGAGAGAGACTGAGACAGAGAGAGAGAGAGAAACTGAGACATAGAGAGAGAGGGACGACTGAGACAGAGAGAGAGTGGGACTGAGACAGAGAGAGAGAGACTGAGATCAAGAGAGACAGAGAGAGTGAGACAGAAACAGAGACTGAGAGAGAGACAGAAAGAGAGATATAGAGAGACTGAGACAGAGAGAGAGGCAGAGACAGAGAGAGTGAGACAGAGAGACTGAGACAGAGAGACTGAGAGAGAGAGAGACAGAGAGAGAGAGAGAGAGAGACAGAGACTGAGAGAGAGACCGAGAGTGAGAGATAGAGATAGAGAGAGTGACATAGAGAGAGACTGAGAGAGAGAGACAGAGAGAGAAACAATGAGAGAGACTGAGAGAGAGACTGAAAGAGAGAGAGAGACTGATAGAGAGAGAGACAGAGAGAAAGACAGAGAGAGAGACTGAGACAGGGAGAGAGACTGAGACAGAGAGAGAGACTGAGAGAGAAAGATAGAGGCTGAGAGAGACTGAAAGAGAGAGAGAGACTGAGAGAGACTGAGAGAGAAAGAGATATAGATATACTGAAAGAGAGACTGATAGAGAGAAAGAGATATGGATATACTGAGAGAGAGAGACTGAGTGATTGAGAGAGAGTGAGAGATAGATTGAGAGAAAGAGAGTGAGACTGAGAGATAGACAGAGAGAGTGAGAGATAGATTGAGAGAAAGAGACAGAGAGACTGAGATTGAGACAGAGAGAGGGAGAGAGACTCAGACAGAGAGAGAGACTGAGACAGGGAGAGAGAGACTGAGACAGAGAGAGAGAGGGACTGAGACAGAGAGAGAGACTGAGACAGAGAGAGAGAGAGAGACTGAGACATAGAGAGAGAGGGACGACTGAGACAGAGAGAGAGTGGGACTGAGACAGAGAGAGAGAGACTGAGATCAAGAGAGACAGAGAGAGTGAGACAGAAACAGAGACTGAGAGAGAGACAGAAAGAGAGATATAGAGAGACTGAGACAGAGAGAGAGGCAGAGACAGAGAGAGTGAGACAGAGAGACTGAGACAGAGAGACTGAGAGAGAGAGAGACAGAGAGAGAGAGAGAGAGAGACAGAGACTGAGAGAGAGACCGAGAGTGAGAGATAGAGATAGAGAGAGTGACATAGAGAGAGACTGAGAGAGAGAGACAGAGAGAGAAACAATGAGAGAGACTGAGAGAGAGACTGAAAGAGAGAGAGAGAGAGAGAGACAGAGAGAAAGACAGAGAGAGAGACTGAGACAGGGAGAGAGACTGAGACAGAGAGAGAGACTGAGAGAGAAAGATAGAGGCTGAGAGAGACTGAAAGAGAGAGAGAGACTGAGAGAGACTGAGAGAGAAAGAGATATAGATATACTGAAAGAGAGACTGATAGAGAGAAAGAGATATGGATATACTGAGAGAGAGAGACTGAGTGATTGAGAGAGAGTGAGAGATAGATTGAGAGAAAGAGAGTGAGACTGAGAGATAGACAGAGAGAGTGAGAGATAGATTGAGAGAAAGAGACAGAGAGACTGAGATTGAGACAGAGAGAGGGAGAGAGACTCAGACAGAGAGAGAGACTGAGACAGGGAGAGAGAGACTGAGACAGAGAGAGAGAGGGACTGAGACAGAGAGAGAGACTGAGACAGAGAGAGAGAGAGAGACTGAGACATAGAGAGAGAGGGACGACTGAGACAGAGAGAGAGTGGGACTGAGACAGAGAGAGAGAGACTGAGATCAAGAGAGACAGAGAGAGTGAGACAGAAACAGAGACTGAGAGAGAGACAGAAAGAGAGATATAGAGAGACTGAGACAGAGAGAGAGGCAGAGACAGAGAGAGTGAGACAGAGAGACTGAGACAGAGAGACTGAGAGAGAGAGACAGAGAGAGAGAGAGAGAGAGAGAGAGACAGAGACTGAGAGAGAGACCGAGAGTGAGAGATAGAGATAGAGAGAGTGACATAGAGAGAGACTGAGAGAGAGAGACAGAGAGAGAAACAATGAGAGAGACTGAGAGAGAGACTGAAAGAGAGAGAGAGACTGATAGAGAGAGAGACAGAGAGAAAGACAGAGAGAGAGATACTGAAAGAGAGACTGATAGAGTGAAAGAGATATAGATATTGAGAGAGAGAAATAGAGAGATACTGAGAGAGAGATTGAGAGAGAGACTGACAGAGAGACAGAGAGAGAGACTGAGACAGAGGGAGAGAGAGACAGGGAGAGAGACAGAGAGAGAAAGCCTACGAGAGACTGAGACAGAGAGATACTGAGACAGAGAGGGAAACAGAAAGAGAGATACAGAGAGACTGAGACAGAGAGAGACAGAGAGAGATATTGACAGACTTAGACAGAGAGACTGAGACAGAGATACTGGAGACTGAGACAGAGATACTGCGAGAGACAAAGACTGAGAGAAGGACAGAGAGAGACACAGCGAGACACAGAGAGAGACTGAGAGAGTGACAGAGAGAGAGAGAGACAAAGATAGAGACTGAGAGAGAGAATGAGAGAGAGAGACTGAGAGAGAGACTGAGAGAGAGACTGAGAGAGAGACAGAGAGAGAGACAAAGAGAGAGACTGAGAGAGAGAGACAGAGAGAGACTGAGAGAGAAAGACAGAGAGAGATACTGAAAGAGAGAAAGAGATAGAGATTGAGAGAGAGAGAGAGAGACAGAGAGAGCGTAAGAGAGGGAGACTGAGAGAGAGAGCCTGATAGAGAGACTGAGCGAGAGATTGAGAGACAGGGAGAGAGACTGACATAGAGACAGAGAGAGATAGACTGAGAAAGAGAGAGACAGAGAGAGAGAGAGACTGAGAAAGAGAGAGACTGAGAGAGAGAGAGTTAGAGAGAGAGACAGAGAGACAGAGAGAGACTCAGAGAGAGAGAGACTGAGACAGAGAGAATGAGAGACTGAGACAGAGAGAGACTGAGAGAGTGAGACACAGAGAGAGAATGAGAGAGAGACTGAGAGAGCAGAGAGAGAGAAAGAGAGATACAGAGAGATTGAGACAGAGAGACACTGAGAGAGAGACTGAGAGAGCAGAGAGAGAGAAAGAGAGATACAGAGAGACTGAGACAGAGAGAGAGATTGAGACAGTGAGACTTGGACAGAGAGACAGAGAGAGAGACTGAGACGGAGAGACTGAGACAGAGAGAGACTGAGAGAGAGAGACAGAGACTGAGAGAGAGAGAGAAACAGAGAGAGAGAGAGTCTGAGAGAGAGAGTCTGAAAGAGAGAGAGAGACTGAGAGAGAGATATTGAGAGAGAAAGACAGAGAGATATATACTGAAAGAGAGACTGGTAGAGGGAAAAAGAGAGAGAGATACTGAGAGAGAGACAGAGAGAGACATAGAGAGAGACTGAGAGAGAGAGAAAGAGAGAGACGGAGAGAGAGAGACTGAGAGAGAGACAGCGAGAGACTGAGAGAGAGAGAGAGAGAGAGCTGAGAGAGAGACTGAGAGCGAGACTGAGAGAGAGACTGAGAGAGAGACTTAGAGAGAGACTGAGAGAGAGAGAGTGAGAGAGAGAGACTGAGAGAGAAAGACTGAGAGGGAGACAGAGAGACTGAGAGAGAGAGACTGAGAAGGAGACAGAGAGAGACTGGGAGAGAAAGAGAGAGAGAGACTGAGAGAGAGAGAGAGAGAGAGAGAGAGAGAGAGAGATCACAGATGTTTTAAAAAGAGAGAGATCAGAGCCAGGTCCTCGTGGTCATGTTAACATAAGTTACTTACATCAGGTGAAGCCCATTCTGTATCGTAACATTCTGTGTAAGTAAAGACATTTTTTAGACGGATCTTCAGAGATTTCACTGACGAACTTGGCTGTATATTTAATAGCAGGGTTAATGGAGAAACGAGTTGCTCTTGTTTGTCGTGTTCATTAGAGTTTTTTGTCTGTCAAACAAATATTGAATTAGATAAATTATTTGTTGTCTTTTTTCTCTATGTTCCTTCAAGTCGAGTCAAATGATGTTAATAAATTTATTCAAAAGAAAATTTTAAATAGAGGTAATTTTTTTTAGTCACTTGAACAATGATACAACATTAAAATTTGATACATCTTTAGTTTTAATGCTCACATAATTAAACTCTTGGTCATTTCTATTTTTATGTAGAGACAAATCAATTTCCCCTTTAAGCTGCGCGGCAACGAGGTCACGCAGATATATTTTCGACGCCGCGCAGCAGTTTAGAATTATCGTGCAGCAAATTTTTGTTAAATATTGCTCCAAAAATGGATGATGGGCAACTTTGCGCACAATGTTTTTCTTAATGTGCACTGAATAAAATTATTATTTAGGGTGGTTCATTGAGATATGGCAAAAAATGAAATGTGTGCTATAGAGCAAGACACCCACCCACGTTTTTACATCTGCTAATAGTAATGTTTTGGTAAAGTTTTAGCTTTAAATTCAAACTACAAGACGGTGCTCAACAGCAATAAAATATCCAAGTTTTAAGAAATTTGAGCAAAATAAAGCAATACGCATATGTTGAATGTTTTAAAATTACAACCAGCAATTGCTTTTTTGATATCAACATTTCAACACTCTTTTGCAAATTAACCACAAAGATTAAACCTATTGTTATTGGCATTTTTCACAATTAAAAGGTCAAATTGTGCTGTTCCATCAAAAAAACTTTAAAATTTAACCAACTCAAATTCAAGTCACAAAAGCATGCATTATCAGTCAATGTTATTGTCATTCTGACATTAAGGCCTAAACAGCAGACTTTTTGGTGATTTGTGTTGGAACAGCCTTGCGGTTTGCTTCCACTACTTGCAATAAGAGTTGTTTTTCTTCTTCGTCATTAGTAAGCAGTGTGTTGTATTCTTCAAAAAGCTTCACCGCTCGCTCTGCAGTGTCGTAATGACTTGAATCGTGTCTGGCCATATCGATACTGTTCACTTGCAGGCCACTCTTGTGGTGGCAAATCAAGAAAGGCACTGTCAATGTTATAACAACAAAGTATGTTCCCCGTTCTGGTAGTTACAAAGTCACCTAAAAATACATCTGGTTTCATTAGAATTGATGAATTTCCACGCACTTTTCGTTCGCCAGCCTCACGGGTCATTCCCTGCAAAATTCCCATCTTTGCAGCTGCTGTCACATGATCTGAGAACAGGGCTAATCCAACAAGCTCGTCTGAAAGATACCAGAGATGATTTTCTAGGACCTTTCTTGCATCTGTACTGATGTCAGGATCGATGATCTGGTAACTGCTGAGATTAGTCCACAGCTGTAAATCACTGGATGGAGCTTCAGTTGCACGGGGAGCAGTTACCCAATTTTGCTGTTAATTAGTGCACCAAACGTAACAAAGCGCTCAACTTGTGCTTCTTCTTTCTTTGTAATAGGAATAAGTAGTCGAACAGCTTCACGGTCAGATGTTTTATTACCGTCAAAAGCACTTGTTACACTTGGATTTAACAATTGGTCTCAAGAGGTTTTCTTTACTTGAGTTATCTTGTCTTTCCGTTTATCTGATTTACTAATTTTGGTCGGTATGTACTCATATTCAGTTTCATCATCAAGAGCACTGCTTGCAAATGCACAGTCATCATCAGCTTGGCAAGGGCGACTGCTGCTGTAGATGCTGGAAGTTGCGAAGCCTTGCGCTTTCTTTCCACTTCTTTTTGTCGCATCAATTCTGATCTTTGTTGTTTTTCAGCTAACTCCTTATCCTCGGTTGTCATTATCATTCTTCTCTCAGTTCTCTGATCATTGAGAAATTCCTTATCCTGTTCAATTTTGATTTTTATCATTGCATCAGCATGTGCAATATCAAACACTTGACTCAGTTTTTCTACAAATTCTAGTTCTCTGGATTTCTGTGCCTCAGATTTCCGTCCTTTGTTTTTCTTTAACAGCAGCCAGGCATCATGCAATCGTTCCAACTTTTCAACCGAGTGTGTCGCCAACATTTTTGGGATACCAGCCTTCAATTAGGTAACCATTAACTCATCAACAGTTGCATGAGAAGCATTTCTAGCGGACTTCTTTACTCGTAGATGTTCATGAAATCTTTGAGGACCTGCTTTTTTGTCGGCAACTGTTTCAGATGTGTAAATGGTTCCTTTTCACATATCCCAATAAGGTAAATCTCACTGCTATATGACGTGTTGATAACATGATGAAATAATTGAGTCTTAGAATTTAAAAAAATAACATTCATATGATAATTCAGTATCTGATTATGAACGTTTGTATTTTATCATTCTTGCAGCATGTGATTGGCATGCAGAATAATTACTTCATTATCAAATCATTTCCAGTAAATGCTGTGAAACATTAATTTGCAAAAATATCATACACTTTTAGTGTTTACTATGTTCAATTACAAGATTAATTTACTATATTACTTTTTTAATAGGTCTTTAAAATAGTGAGACCTGCTAAGCACTAAGTTTACAGAAAACAAGCAATAAACACACTAAAACTAATTATTATATAAACAAATATGGCAGAAGGTAACACTAAACAGGAAGTTATGACAAGGAATAGTTTAACAGCCAACCCCAAGAAAGTAAAATATAACACAAAGAACATGATACAGTAAGTAAAATATGCAAAAAGTAAATTACATTAAAGTTCGGCAATTTTCGATGAAATTTTGGAAATCCATGGTCGTTGAGCATCAACTTGCAGTTGGCGCAAGAGGCTGAAACTCTGCCCTAATTAAAGGTTTACTATAAGGAAAAAAGTTAGAGGGTGTCTTGCTCTGTAGGTGAAAGTTGAGTTTTTTGGGCCACCCATGGACCAACGAACAATAGAAGAAACATTGGAAACAATTCAGAATGAGTAAAAGGAAATTGGTTTTAAAATATATCAGTTAGAGGTTTACTCATCGTACGTTAATGAATGAAGAATCATGATCAGCGCTTTTCACTTTGTTTTTCTTTTTGATTGGTTTAGCATCTGATTTAATCTTGACGTCATCAGAGGAAAAAACATCTTCTTTAATACCACGGAGTGCGCTCATCCCAGCACACCCCGAACTGTATGTCGGGTAACTGTTCTGCAATAAAGAACACATCACAAGTGATGATAAAACTGCACTTTTTGACAGGATTAAACAAAGGGTGTTGCAGTAACAAAAATAATACATCTTCTCTACCTTATTAATAAAGAATAAAAATTTAAACTCAAATAAACTTTTAGCATTTAACAATGAATGAAGAGTGAACACCGTGAGCTTGTTTTTGAGGCCCCTATCATTATTATCTCGTGCACGACTCCGGATATGTATATGTCATCAACGCTTCCGGATCTGTCGTCAACGCTTCCGGATCTGTCGTCAACGTTTCCGGATCTGTCGTCAACTTTTTCAAAACGCTCGTAAACACATTTTCTGACTTGCTAGAGTGCTGAAATTTTTCACAGTAGGTTTGGCTTGTATGGAGGATTAAGCAATTAAATTTTCAGATCGATCGCATGTACCGTAATTAAATTAATGCATTTTTAGTTTATCTCTATATGTAGCGGCCAGCTTTTTTTGACATTTTACGCGTCACACTGAGTTAAGTTCACCCATCCGTGACCAGACCTTTTCCCTCCCCCCTCCGTTTTACAGCAAAGGGGAGTTAAGGCAATCTCAGTCTGTAAATGTTTGTCGCGTTTAAGCATGATCAATACTTTTTAGTTATATCTCATATATAAGGGATTTATAGTCAAAAATTGTGTTTAATTAAATCCTTATATTAACTTCAACGGCGTCTCTTGAGTTCGCAGTCGGTCGGTCGGGCGGAAAAACAAAAGTAAAAAATGACACACTTCCCGTGATGCTATCGAGCTGAAATTTTGCACATAGGCTCTTGTCACCTAACAATGCATTGTATCAAAATTTCTTTTAGGTTTTTTCTTGCAGGTCTTTTTGGAATCTCTTATATCGATTCCTTCCCAAATATATTAAACATAAGGTGAGTTTAACTATCTGCTGAAATTTTCAACAGATCTAAAGAATATTAATTTCAGTTAAATTTAACGGAAATCTAAAACAAAAGGGACATTGCCAAATTATATTAATTTTAAAGTTTAGCCGTTTCCTGGTTTTCATCAGACAAGAAGAGAAATAAATAAATAAGGAAAGGAAATGAATTAAAAATGTGTAAGTTTATATTTATAGAAAATTTCCAATTTTGCTCACAAAGTTCGTTCTAGATGAAATTGGCTATCAGGACATTTAACAGGACTTCAAGTCGAAAAAGTGTGATCAAATCAGCTGTACCACCCCATGACGATGTCTAAGCAGAAATAAAATGGCAAACACTTTACCATAAACACAAATTTTCAATTTACAGATTATCGCCGGCTTGATTTTCGATCTCGAGGGAAAAGAAGGAAAAAAGTAGAGATAATGTAATTTATCGTTTAAAATTATAAATACTTCAACAACTGTTTCGGAATCTTTGTGAAATTGAAAAAATATTTTAATAAAATTTTAATGTTAAAGACTTTAAATTTTCATGAATGAAATTAAGTTTTACAAATCTTTTGTTAACGCATAAAAGTAATTTAAAAAATGAACAAAGAAACAACTTTTTAAAAAGATCAGGCCCAGCTGCAGTGAGGAATGTAGTATCTCGCATGAAAAAGCAGAAAATAATTTTTTAGTCACAAACTAAGTAGTCACACAGGGGGACTCAGAAATTTTGTGTTAGTTGATCAAATTTTATATCTCACATTAAATCCCACAATCGATCACAATAAACATCAATAAAACTACTTTGTTCTATTTAAATTAATTTTCAAATAGAGCAGCATCAAGTTAAGCATTGTATGAAAATGATTTTAAGAGCACTTTGATTTCGTTTACGCTAAAGATTTATTTGAAATCTATATTAGAAAAAAACTAGGGCTGTTATCGATTAATTTAAATTTAATCCTTAACTTTTGAAAAATTATCGATTAATTAATCGATAATTTTGATTTTAAAAAAATAGAAATTTATGACGTCATTAAACTGAACATTTCTCAAGGACATTGAAAATTAAGAATATTTTGAACTAAATTTCATGACAATGTGTTGATACTTGATTTGTGCTGAAGGTGGTACGTCAGCTATGTATTTGATCCTTTAAAAGAGAATTGTTTATGGCAGTGGACACAGTAAACTTTTTCACCATCTTCAAATTTGCCATCCGCAGTTAGCTTAAAAACAACATATTTGCTCAACTTTCTAGTTATATGTTTAAATTTAACTGCGCTGATGCTGTCAGCCATTTTTTAGTTGACGTCTGCCGGTCCACATAAAGTAATAAAATAAATTATAATATTACGCGGGAGAAGTTTGTACGTCAAAAATATATAAATTATTATTAATTATTAATAATTAATTATTTATTAATACATTTTTTTAAAAATATTATAAATATTTTCTTCAATTTTAATCGAATTTTTATCGATAAAAAAAAATTTTATCGATAAAAAAATTTAACGATTAATCTAGAAATTAATCGTTAATTTCCGCAGCCCTATATATTATTAAAATAAAGACAATAAAATAATATATATATAGGCTATTTCATTACGGGGAGGGGGTGGCAAGAAAAACGTCAAGTCATTTTATGACTGACTTGCTGACTTCAACAGATAGCAAAATGACCGGTACTCCTAAGATTAGATGTAATAATTACTACATACCAGTAATTCAGTAATGGAATATTTTTTCTTAAAAAGTTAACACAAATAGAGAGGTAAAAACAATTTATTATTAAAACTATTAGTAATACTTAATACTTTAAATAAATGTTATACAGAATGGGACTGCGATAAAGCTTTTAAATAAAATACAAAATTCACCAAAAAAATTGTGCAATTAAAACAATAAATTTGAGCTTTATTTTAAACTAAAACGACAAAGACGTTTAGGCTAATGTCTTCATCAGTACAATAACATAAAATAGGTACTTACATATATTTAAATTCTTAAAACTTATCTTATCTGTTTACAGACGCTCCTTCTATACAGAAGATTATTGCGTCCTACGCTTATCTATGTTTTGTGTTTAGTCCTGCATTTTTATTAGAGATTTAAATGTTGATAAAGTGTTGGTTTTCCTGGATTCTTCAGGCAACCCATTCCACGCCCGAATTCCGGACGGGAAGAAGGAAAACTTGTATGTGTTTGTTCTTGCATACGGAATAAGAAAGGTGTTTTTATCCATATGTTTATAAAAACATATTATATCATAAAATAATCATATATATATTTACGCTCAATTATGTAGCCTAACGCTAAAAAATTTTGTGTTTTAAACAGTGCAGATTGACTCAAATAGTTATTTTTTGTTGCAGTAATTTGGTGCGCTGCTTTCTAAAATTAGTTAAAAAATCGTGTGGTGATGAGCAATGTAAAAATTATTATATAAATACCTTGTTTAATTTTCAGGAATATTTCGTATTTATCATACAAGGATAAGTTACTTGGGCTTTTGACCTAAAAAAAAGTGGGCTCCGTAGGCGCCCTACAACCTCAATTTAAAATTACTTTGTGTACATTTAAGGTAGTTTAATATTACGTATCTATCATACAAGGATCAACCATGGACATGATTTTCTCACTCCGTCAGCTACAAGAGAAATGTCGGGAGCAACAGAAACCCCTCTTCATTGCCTTAATAGATTTAACGAAGGCATTTGACCTGGTCAGCCGCAAGGGTCTGCTACGTATACTGGAAAAAATAGGATGTCCGCCGCGTCTTCTCTCCATCATCGAGTCCTTCCACACCAATATGCACAGCACAGTGTTCTTCGATGGTGCCTATTCAGAACCCTTCCCAGTTTGTAGCGGAGTCAAAAAGGGCTGTGTACTGGCTCCTAAACTCTTTGGTATCTTTTTCTCGATGCTATTGCGACATGCTTTTGAGGTATGCTCCGAGGGTGTGAACATTCATACCAGGACGGATGGAAACCTATATAATATCAGCCGGCTCCGTGCGAAGAGCAAATTGGAAAATGTATTAATCAGAGAGTTGCTCTTCGCGGATGACGCAGCCCTTACCTCACATACAGAGGCAGGACTCCCAACTGTTAGTCAATAAGTTCTCAGAGGCATGCAATGATTTTGGTTTAACGATTAGCCACGAAAAGACCAACATTATGAGACTAGGCACTGACCGCCTTCCAGCAATCTCCATTGAGGGAAACACCTTGGACGTCGTCGATGATTTCACCTACCTTGGCAGTAACATCCCAAGCACACTCTCCCTGGATAAGGAAATAGGAACCAGAATCGGCAAGGCCACATCGTTAATGTCTAGGCTGAATCAAAGAGTGTGGAACAGTGCGCAGCTCACATATAGGACGAAAATTACTGTGTACCAGGCCTGCGTGCTCAGCACACTCCTCTATAGCAGTGAGTGCTGTACTACCTACGCCAAGCAAACAAAGCAGCTCAACAGCTTCCACGTACGATGCTTGCGTAGGATTCTACGCATCAAGTGGCAGGACAAGATCACCAATGTTGAGGTACTCAGAAGATGCCATATGCTTTGTACGCACTCAATTCTGAGTGAGAGGCGCCTGCGGTGGTTAGGTCATGTCCACAGGATGAGCACGGAGCGCATTCCTAGATCCATGCTTTACGGTGAGCTGGCAACCGGTAAGAGAAAAAGAGGTCGCCCCTGCTTGCGCTTCAAGGACGTCTGCAAGAAAGACATGTCATTGGCACAGATAGACTATAAAACGTGGGAGACCATTGCCGAGGAGCGCACCTCCTGGCGGGCAAAAGTGCGTGAGGGCATTCATGTCACGGAAGCATCCCTCATAGCTTTGAGTGAAGAGAGAAGGGCCAGGAGAAAGGGCAGGAGGGGCAGAGGAGCAGGAGTACACGCCATCGTCCCATGAGGACGGACGGTTGCCATACATACATACATACATATCATACAAGGACAAGTTTGTTGGGCTTTTTAAAAAAGTGGGCGCCGCAGCACAACCTATATTATATACATACTTTGTGTACATTTCAGGAATATTTCGTATTTATCATACAAGGATAAGTTACTTCGGCTTTTGACATAAAAAATAAAATTTTTAAAAAAAGTATTATAAAATACTTAGTGTACATTTAAGAAACTTTAATATTACGTATTTATCATACAAGGACAAGTTATTTGGGCTTTTGAAAAAGGTGGGCGCCGTAGGCGCCCTTAAAAAAGGGGGCGCCGCAGCACAAACTAATTATATATATATTTACTCTCAATTATGGCTGACGCCTAACGCTAAGGGACATCACTCTGCCTTTTTTTTTAATTGGATAGTCATTTTGGTTTCCAGATTAACATTAAACACCACTCGATTTTTAACTGCTCTAGACTGGTGTAAATCGTTCCTCATCGTTCCACATCCAATGAGCCAGTGACTTGGGCTATTATATTTTTTATGGTGCAGTATTTTCTCCAAGACTTTATTTTGATCGCTGCGCGTTGGGATTTGTAGTCAAAAACTTTATTTTACGGGTTATGTATTATAATTAAAATGTATAGTATTTTTGACGTGATACACATGTATGGCCGATCGAGACGGCAGCTCTCTCGACAAACCGCGATGGAGGGGAGGTAGGGTCTCTCGACAAACCGCAGTGGTGGGGAGGTAGGGTCTCTGGACAGACCGTTGTGTGGGGGGAGGTAGGTTTTCTGGACAGACCGCGGTGTGGGGAGAGGGTAGGATCTCTGGACAGACCACGGTGTGGGGTAGGTAGGGTCTCTGGACAGACCGCGGTATTTGTGTACATTTCAGGAATATTACGTATTTATCATACAAGGACAAGTTAGTTGGGCTTTTGAAAAAGATAGGCGCCGTAGGCGCCCTTAAAAAAGGGGGGCGCCGCAGGCGCCACGGCGCCGCAGTGCAAACTAGTGTAAAATATTCACGTAAAATAAAATGAAAGGAAAATTTTAAAATAAAGCTCAAATTTATTGTTTTAATTGCACAATTTGTTTGTGTATTTTGTATTTTAATACTTTAAATGCCCCCATTCTTCTGGGAAATTATTTTGATAAGCGTAATGAATAATGATGTCGATACTAAATTAATAAGTATAAGCATATTTAAAATTTACAAAATTAAATACAAAGGCATTCGCTATTAATACTACAAGCCTAATGAATTATAGTCTATATATTAGTATGCTTCTAATTTAAAGTCAGCATAACAGTAACACTTTTTTTTTGGCTGTGTGAATAACGCTGGACAATATTCCCACAGCTGTGGGAATAACGCTTGCCTTAAAATAATGTACCTCAGTCTAAAAGTATGCCATCTTTTAATCCAGCCTCAAAATATTGTGTCGAAAATTGTGCTTACAAAACTGTCTTAAACTGTTAAAGATACAGCAACGCCGATTTCATTTCCTCTTAAAGTAGGCAAATATATATATATATATATATATATATATATATATATATATATATATATATATATATATATATATATATATATATAGATATATAAAGCTCTGTTGTTTGTATCTGCGTCGGTATGTTTCACTTTTCAACTTTCTGTTCGTTACACAATCACGGAAAAACAAAATGACGGACGGGGACCAAATTTGGCAGGACGGTTACTTTTACCCCGGAGATGGTTTTAAATTAGTTTTTGTAATTTGCCCTTTCGCCCGAATGCCATAAATTAAATAATCAGAAAATGCAGAGACAAAGAATGAAAAATTTAACCTCATTTCTATATTGAACAACTTGACGCGGACGTTCAAATTCCGTTCAAAGCGAGTTATTTTTGGTGAAGTTTTTTTTTCCCCAATACTTTATTTTCAGCGGTGCGCATTCAAAAAATATTATATTGTCTAATTACGGTGCACACATTTTCGTGTACGCTTCTTTTAAAAAAATAAAATATAAGTATAAAACAATGACGTAATTTAATATTTCTATACAACCCATACAGACCACGGGAATCAATATACATAATTAACATAAGTGACTTATCCGTGTTTGATAAATACGAAATATTAAACTTGCTGAAATGTACACAAAGTATCTCATAATAATTATAAATCCTAAAAATCCTTATTTTACATCTTTGCCTTTTTAAAAATTAAAATATAAGCATAAAACAATGACGTCATTTAATATTTTTATACAAAATCATATTGTCTGTTACGGTGCGCACATTTTCGTGTCCGCTTCTTAATTTGAGCTGTGCAGTACAAAGAATTGTCATTTTCTTTACTGTAATTTTCTATATATTATAGACACGTCAACCTATTTAATTACAACTGCAACACGGTGCATTAGGTTTATTGTTTACATGTTTAAAATGTTTAATTTAATTGCGAATTTGTTTAAATTATTTTCCGTTCAATTACTCGACATTTAATAAAAACCTATTTATGTAATAATTGTGTCAGTATTTTTTTTCAAGGCTTCATTTTTAGCGGTGCGCGTTCTAAAATCTTTTATCGCCTGATTAATGTGCGCACATTTTCGTGTACGCATCTTAAATTTAGCTGTGTCCTATTAATGCCAGATTAATATAACATTTATATTTTGTTTGTCTTTTACATAAGCTATTGTCTTTTACATCAGCTATACACTTATACAATTTAAACTTAGGCTACTGGACCTATTTACATCGTAGATTAAACTAAATAAAGTGATCCTGAGAACGTTTAATTTTTTTATTTTGCGAATTGAATTTGTTATGTTCATTCCTTTGTAGTTGGATTAACATAGGTCATTTTTTAAAATTAACTATTGTAATTGTTTCACATTCGTTTTTTAACAGACATTTGATTTGTTTTTGTTTTTTATTTGTTAAATGTGGAATATAATTTCTTTATTTTTTAGAAACAAAATCTGTTGTTGGGCAATGAAAGTGACTCAAAAAAGAATTTCATTCCTTTATGATATTATACCAATTGCATACAGCAGTAAATTTTAATCATAAATGTAGACACAAATATATAACAATTCAAATATTATTTCCATGTTAGAACAACTATAAATATATTACAAAAGTAGATTTATTTTTGGTCCAGTTGTTATAAGCAGACTTTTCATTAAGCCAGAATATTTCTATAACCATTTAGTATTATTGTCTAAATACGGTGCGCACATTTTCTTGAATTCCTTTTAATACGACTGCTTTAGTCTCTTTCAAGTATTTTATAAAGTACATTTCATATACGACATTTATAATTCAATTTATTGGCGCTATATGTCAATAAACTTACACTTTAAAAAAGTTTATATAAGCTATACATATATATATACTAGTAGACCCGTCGTGCGTTGCAACGATCAAAGTAAAAAGGAATAAATTTAAAGAAACCTATAAGTGGTATGTTTAAAAATAATTCTGAAGAAATCTTCGTGGAAGTGTGAAAAAAAAATCCAAGTTTCATAGCAAACGGATAAATAAATTAATAATTAAATAGCGTACAAAAGAAGAAACGATATTATGGGCCCCGGCCCCAAAATGAGTGATATTATAGGTTTTTTTTTATTGCCAATGTACTCATTTCTTAAACGTTTAATATTTTTTTCACTATTCAGTCATTAACAATCTTGACAAATAATGACACATGTATCCATTATTATACAAATTGAAATTAACAGGTGTTTTGAACTTTATATCTTGCCCAGAATGGGCCCTGGGGCCCTTAATGTTGTTTTTATCTATTGTACTCAATAAATATTCTTCAATATCGTGTAAAATTGAATAGGGAATACAATGATAAAAGTTCAGTAAAAAGACTTTTTCGAAGGAATGGAAATTAAGAGTTCAGAGCCCTATAGTAATATTATAGGCTCTTAAGTTTTTATATTCTAAGTTTTGTCAAAATCCAGTTTTTTTCTCAATATCTAACTCTTAAACTACATTTTATATACCTACAATAGGGGGAAAATAGCATTAAGGGGCCCTGGCCCATTCGGTGCAAGAGGTCAGTTTCAAAAACCTGTTCATTTTAGTTCATTTTTATTGTGGCTATATTTCTCAAGCTCTTTAAAAAGTAAATAGGAAAAATATCTTAAACATATACGAAAAAAGATATTTGGGGCCCCGGCCACGAAGATATTGGCATTAGAAGTGCAGTGTCTATAGTATTTTAATATAGGCTACCAAGTTTTTGTGTGCAAAGTTTGGTGAAGATCTATTCATTTACTAAGTAGCTAACGTAGAAACTATTTTTTATATAGCTCATATAAGATAAAAACGACATTAAGGGTCCAAGGGCCCATTCTGGGCAAGATATAAAGTTCAAAACATCTGTTCATTTCAATTAGTATAATAATTGATACATGTGTCATAATTTGTCAAGATTGTTAATGACTGAATGGGGAATAAAATCTTAAACGCTTGAAAATGTGAATTTTTGGGCCCCCAGCCCCAAAGGAATGAATATTAGCAGTTAAGTGCCCTATAGTATTTTAATATTGGCTATCAAGTTGTCATATACACATTTTGGTTAAGATCCAATAATTTACACAGTAGCTAAAGCTTAAACTAATTTTTATATAGCTCGTATAAGCAAAACATTACGATATGGGCCCCCGGTGCCCCATGAGTGTTAAATTTTGAAAAAAGTGATAGTTACCATCCCGGGAGCATACTCAACAGTCTTGAAAAGTTTCATGACGATCGGGTGAATGGTTTAGACAGCTATAAAGGACATTCATACACACACAAACATATTTAAATATTTATATATATATATATATACTTGAAAAATACCCGCACTCGTAGCGGGAGTGTGCTGACCCTTTATCCAAGTATTAGGTGATGGTTATTACAATTTTTATTTGCCAAGTTAAATTTCAGATTCAACTATTTAGTTAAAATCTTATGAGAAACAGAGATATGCCATTTTACCGCGTGAGTTGTTTTCACTTAATGCAGTGCCTTTTAACATAACCTTACTATTCAAAAGATATGACTTATTAAATAATGATTCTTGCCGACCATAATAACTAAATTTACAATTTCATTCCCACTTGTAAAAAATTAACATAACTTATATGTTTTCCGAAAGAGCTCTACCACCCTCGTCACTCAAAAATTTAATATATAATTACGAAACTGCATCGTATCACAATTATAAGTTATATAATATTTGTAACCACGTCTATGAGATAAAGAACATGTGGCACTATCCCTTTAAAAGGCAAAAGCTAAGTGACTCATAGCGCAAATAAACAAAATTATAAATGTACTTTCTAAAATACTATTTAACACAAAAAAAACGGTCGTATAAAAATGATATAAAAAATGTGCACACCATATTTAGACATATAGAAAGCTGGCCGCATAAAATAAAGTCTTGTTATAAAGTAAATGCACTGGACCAAAATAACTCTTCATTTTGACGTATTCATAATCGTCTATACAGGGAAATAATAATAAACATTTTTATGTCTCTATATTTTACGATTTATATTTACGGTTTATAAGCAATGTGTATAATTTCAAAAAGGAATCTTTTTTTTTGTTCCCTATTTCGGATAAGGCATCATATTTTGTAAATTATATTCAATGCACACACACACACACCCGATTTTATATCTGTAAATTAAAATAAAAATGAAAAAAAAAGATTCAACCGTCTGTTCATAAGTGCATCTTAAAAATGATTAAAAGGCAATTTTAGAAATGGCCTAAGCTATTCTGAATACAAAGGAATGAACATACAAACATATTCAATTCGCAATTCATATTAAGCGTTTTCAGGATCACTTCATTAAATTTAGTCAAGTTTTGTTAATAAATTTGGTATCGAAAGTGTATAATGTATAGTGTATATAAAGCTTAAGTAAACTGTTTTAAAGTGTAAGTTTATTTGACATAGGCCATCACTTTCAACATAAAATAAACTCGCTACATCTATGGTTTTTAATTAAATGTCGAGTTATGAATTAAAGTTTAAAAAATCCCGATTTTATTCATTGCATGAAAAATATTAATACAATGCATCGTGAAAATAATTGAAATAAAATAATTTAAACGCATATGTAATATATAAAGCTCAGTTGATATTTTTATGTTTGTTTGTTTGTATCCATTAAAAAAAGGCCACTGCTTTGTTGACATTTTTCCAAAAGATCTCTGCCACTGTCGTCACTAAAAAAGCTCTTTTATATTTACGACACTGCAATGATACACAATTGTAATTAATGCAATATTTGCAACAGCGTCTATGAGATAAAGATAATACAGATAAATAAAGAAATTAGGCTATATTCCTAATTTTAAAAAAACAAACAAACAAAACTAATCAATTTTATGTTAAAAACGCATGTGAAAGCATGACAATAATTGATTTTAAAAATGGCCTATGTTAATCCATCATCAAACGAATGAACATAACATATTCAATTCGCAATACAAAATAATTAAGCGTTTTCAGGATCACTTTATTTAGTTTAATCTACTTATGTTAATAAGTCCGGTAGCCTAAGTTTAAATAGTATAAGTGTATAGGTTATGTAAAAGACAACAGCTTATGTAAAAGACAAACAAAATATAAATGTTATATTAATATGACACAGCTAAATTTAAGATGCGTACACGAAAATGTGCGCACAGTAATCAGGCGATAAAAGATTTTTAAACGTGCACCGCTAAAAAATGAAGCCTTGAAAAAAATACTGACACAATTATTACATAAATAGGTTTTTCATTAAATGTCGAGTTATGGAACAGAAAATAATTAAAACAAATTCGCAATTAAATTTAAACGTGTAAACAATTAAATCAAATGCATCGTGTGGCAGTTGTAATTAAATATGTTTACGTGTCTATCTAATATATAGAAAGTAACAGTAAAGAAAATGACAATTCTTTGTACTACACAGCTCAAATTATGAAGCGTACACGAAAATGTGCGCACCGTAATTAGACATTATAATATTTTTTCAAATGCGCACGGCTGAAAATAAAGTATTGGCATTGGGGAAAAAAAAACGTCACCAAAAGTAACTCGCTTTGAACGGCATTTGAACGTCCGCGTAAATTTGTTCAATACAGAAATGAGGTTAAATTTTTTATTCTTTGTCTCTGCATTTTCTGATTATTTAATTTACGGCATTCGGGCAAAAGGGACAATTACAAAAACTAACTTAAAACCACCTTCAGGGTAAAAGGAACCGTCCTGCCAAATTTGGTCCCCGTCCGTCATTTGGTTTTTCCGTGATTGTCTAACAGAAAGTCGAAAAGTGAAACATACAAACATACAAACATACAAACATACAAACATTTGAGCTTTATATATTAGATATATATATATACTATACTATACATTATAAACTTTCGCTACCGAACGTATTAACAGAAGTTGACTAAATTTAATAGAGTGATCCTAAAAACGCTTTATTAATATGAATTGCGAATTGAACATGTTATGTTCATTTCTTTGTACTCGGAATAACATAGGCCATTTCTAAAGTTGCAGTTTAATCATTTTTTATGCTAGTCTGGCGCACGGTGCATATTTAAAATATTATTTCCCTGTTAAAACAGCTATGAATGCGTCAAAAGGAAGAGTTATTGTGGTCCAGTACATTTACGTTATAACAAGACTTTATTTTATGCGGCCAGCTTTCTATAATCTTTTATTGTCTAAATATGGTGTGTACATTTCTTATTATCATTTTAAATTTTAATACGACGGTTTTTAAAAAAAAGTATTTTAGAAAGTACATTTATAATTGTGTTTATTGGCGCTATGAGTTATGTAGTCTTTGCCTTTTTAAGGGATAGCGCCATATGTTCTTTATCTCATAGACATGGTTACAAATATTGTATTATTTACAACTAGGTTGTGCTGCGGCGCCGTGGCGCCTGCGGCGCCCGCTTTTTTAAAGGCGCCTACGGCGCCCACCTTTTTCAAAAGCCCAGCTAACTTGTCCTTGTATGATAAATACGTAATATTAAACTTCCTGATAGGTACACAAAGTATTTTATAATAGGGTCTGTAGGGCGCCTACGGCGCCCACTTCTTTTGTTGTCAAAAGCCCAAGGCCAAGTAACTTATCCTTGTTTGATAAATACGAAATATTAAATTTCCTGAAATGTACACAAAGTATTTTATGATTAACAATTCTCAAATCCTCTTTTTACATCGTTCCCTTTTCCAAAATTAAAATATGAGCTAAAACAATGACGCAATATAATATCTTTTTACGGCGAGAAATGTTAGATAGCAGCGCACCAAATTACTGCACCAAAAATAACTCTTACCGAACGTCCGCATGAAATTGTTCAATTATTAATAATAGTGTGGAGGGTGTTTAATGTTAATCTGGAAACCAAAATGATTATCCAATTTTTAAAAAAAAAGCAGAGTGATGTCCCTCAGCGTTCCGCTACATAATTGAGCGTAAATATATATATGATTGTGTTACTTTGCAGTGTCGTAATTATACATGAAATTTTTGAGTGATGAGGGTGGTAGAGCTCTTTCGGAAAACCTATCAGTTATGTTTATTTAGTACAAGTTGGAATGAAATAGTAAATTTAGTTATTATGGTCGTCAAGATTCATTAATCATATATCATATCTTTTCAATAGTAAGGTAATGTTAAAAGGCACTGCATTAAGTGAAAACAAGTGTTGTTTAAACATGGTAAAAATTAAATAATTGTGTCTGTTGTTTTCTCTCTCTCTATCTCTCTCTCTCTCTCTCTCTCTCTCTCTCTCTCTCCTCTCTCTCTCTCTCCTCTCTCTCTCTCTCTCTCTCCTCTCTCTCTCTCTCTCTCTCCTCGCTTTCTTAAATAGATTTAATTTTTTTGTCCTTAAAATGGAATATCTCTGTTTCCCATAAGATTTTAACTAATAGATGAATCTGAAAAATAACTTGGCAAATAAAAGTTTTAATAATCAGCACCTAATACTGGGAAAAATCGTCAGCACCCTCCCGCTACGAAGAGCGGGTATATTTCTAGTAAACAAATCTTAAAAAATAATTTTTTATACAATCGATTTTTTTTCATCGGATTTCATCAAAATTTATAAAAATAATCTTATCAGCTTTTTGTAATCAATATTTTTGTTGTTAAATAATGATAAAAGCACTTTTCTTATTCCGTATGCAAGAACAAATACATATAAATGCTCATTCTTCCCGTCCGGAATTGGGACGTGGGGTGGGTTGCATGAGGAAACCAGGAAAACCAACACTCTATCAACATTTAAAAATCTAATAAAAATGCAAAACTCGATTTTACATTATGGATAAGCGTGGGACGCAATCATCTTTTGTATAGAAGGAGTGTCTGTAACAGTTAAGATTGGATAAGATAACAAAAAAAACGTGATCGATTTTTGCCATCATTTAACGATATAGTAATTTGTACTCAAAAAAGTATGCAATTTAGGCTCTTTAATATAAATATAATGTCATCTTTACAAAAAAATCAAAGATTCAATTATTTATTTAAGTTGAGGCAACGGGCCTGTTTAAATTTAAACGCGGGACGTGTTTGGCCCCTGGACCGGCCTTTGGACTACTCTGGCTAAAGCTACTTAAATTAAGAATTAATTAAAGTAAGGTCATTTTCATAAATTTAATTTAGTGCTACCGCCTTACCCCGCCATCGCACACACTACTCCCGTCCATGAACTACATTAGTTTCATTGTAATGAACACTACTTCCTCATTACAGCTACATAATTAAATTCCCTACGAGGGAAGAAAACATTTTGAAATAAACGTGCATGTGTCATTTATAAAATAACGCAATTCATTTCGCGCACTGGGTTTATTTATGGATGTTGTAGAGTTAGTGAACCGTTAAGTCGGTGATGAGCAAGTGTTTGAGTATGTATCTAAGATGTGAAGGTGAGTATATGGTTGCATTTTTGTATATTTTTATATTTGGATGTTATTAATATCATCACGAAAAATCAAAACACTGGATCTTGACAAAATTTGACATGAGATACTGACAGTAGCGTAGAGAAAGGGGGGTAGGGGGGCTAAAAGAGACAAATGTCCCACGGGACTTTGTTGGGGCGACAAATTCCTTGTTAATTAGCTTCTAAAAATGAAAAAATAAATAAATAAAACTTAATTAAATAAATGATAGCCCAAATTAGAAATTTATAAAAGAAGTTTAGAGAACATCTTTAATGAAACAACCCGTTAAAACAACGATTTTGACTATAAATCGCTTATATGTGAGACATAACTAAAAGTATTGATTATGTTCAATATAATACGTACCGCGCAAAAGACTAGCAAAAACATTTCCATGCTACATATAGATACATAAATAAAAGCTAAAAATTAATTCATCTAATTACCGTACATTGGATCGATATGAAATTTTGATAGAATGCATTGTCAGGTGACTTAATCTATGTGCAAAATTTCAGCTCGATAGGATCCCGGGAAGTGGGTCATTTTTTTTTAACTTTGTTTTTCCGCGGGACCACGACAAGACGGTGAACTAAATATAAGGGATTTAATTAAACAACCTGTAAAAACAAAGTTTATAAATCCCTTATATAAATCAGAAACTTTGTTTTTACCGGTTGTTTAATTAAATCCCTTATATATGAGACATAACTAAAAGTATGGATTATTTTCAATATAATACGCACCGTGGGACAGACTAGCATAAACATTTACAGATCGGGAAAATATTATAAAAGTATGATCAATATAATACGCACCGCGCCGCGCGAAAGAAAAATACTAAAAAGGTATGTTCAATATAATAATCTAAATTCATTTATTTAATTATGGTAAATTCGATCGATATGAAATTTTGATAGAATGTATTGTTAAGTGACAAAAGTCTATGTGCAAAATTTCAGCTGGAAAGGATCACGGAAAGTGGGTCATTTTTTACTATTGTTTTTCCACGGGACTGCGACAGAAAGAAAGAAAGACGGACAGAAAAAAAGAAAGAAAGAAA
Source organism: Ampullaceana balthica (assembly GCA_944989445.1). Taxonomy (NCBI): domain Eukaryota; kingdom Metazoa; phylum Mollusca; class Gastropoda; family Lymnaeidae; genus Ampullaceana; species Ampullaceana balthica. The sequence continues at coordinate 504,683 of CALYLW010000551.1, read as the reverse complement.
GAAAAGAAAGAAAGAAAGAAAGAAAGAAAGAAAGAAAGAAAGAAAGAAAGAAAGAAAGAAAGAAAGAAAGAAAGAAAGAAAGAAAGAAAGAAAGAAAGAAAGAAAGAAAGAAAAGAAAGAAAGAAAGAAAGAAAGAAAGAAAGAAAGAAAGAAAGAAAAAAGAAAGAAAAAAGAAAAGAAAGAAAAAAGAAAGAAAGAAAGAAAGAAAGAAAGAAAAGAAAGAAAGAAAGAAAGAAAGAAAGAAAGAAAAGAAAGAAAGAAAAAGAAAAAGAAAGAAAGAAAAAAGAAAGAAAGAAGAAAGAAAAGAAAGAAAGAAAAGAAAGAAAGAAAGAAAGAAAGAAAAAAGAAAAGAAAGAAAGAAAGAAGAAAGAAAAGAAAGAAAGAAGAAAGAAAGAAAGAAAGAAAGAAGAAAGAAAAGAAAGAAAGAAAGAAAAAAGAAAGAAAGAAAGAAAGAAAGAAAAAGAAAGAAAGAAAGAAAAGAAAGAAAGAAAAAAGAAAGAAAGAAAGAAAAAAAGAAAGAAAGAAAAAAGAAAAGAAAAAAGAAAGAAAGAAAAGAAAGAAAAAAGAAAGAAGAAAAAAGAAAGAAGAAAAGAAAGAAAGAAAGAAAGAATGTACGAAAGAAAGAATGTACGAAAGAAAGAAAGAAAGAAAGAAAGAATGTACGAAAGAAAGAATGTACGAAAGAAAGAAAGAAAGAAAGAAAGAAAGAAAGAAAGAAAGAAAGAGAGAAAGAAAGAGAGAGAGAAAGAGAGAAAGAGAGAGAGAAAGAAAGAAAGAAAGAAAGAAAGAAAGAAAGAAAGAAAGAAAGAAAGAAAGAAAGAAAGAAAGAAAGAAAGAAAGAAAGAAAGAAAGAAAGAAAGAAAGAAAGAAAAGAAAAAAAAAGAAAAAAAAGAAAGAAAAGAAAGAAAGAAGGAAAGAAGAAAGAAAGACAGAAAGAAAGAAAGAAAGAAAGAAAGAAAGAAAGAAAGAAAGAAGAAAGAAAGAAAGAAAGAAAGAAAGAAAGAAAGAAAGAAAGAAAGAAAGAAAGAAAGAAAGAAAACTTTTGCTTAACTATATACATCTGTATATGTTACAGGCAAAGTGTGAAATTCAGGCATTCTATAGAATGCCTAGGCAATGTATAGAATGCCTGATGGTTTCAGGCAAAGTATGAAATGATTGCTATTTCATACATTGCCTAGGAATTCTATAGAATGGCGAGTTGTCGTCCGGAAAAGTATGTAATTGGCCTATTCTCGCCATTTTCCAGCCACTGATGTTGGCGGTCGCACTTTGGTCGTTGTTTGATGATGGCGATCGAAGCCTGTGATTGTTGAAAGTTATTGTAGGACAACGTGTAGCCGGTACGAGGTTCCACTACCAAATCACAGACAATATTACCAAAATTCTTCTCACGACATCAGTTTATATCATCCGGCTGAGATTCCACAGACGTTCTTCCATAACGTTTCCCCTTGGATTGCTGTGTGACCATATCGGAAGAGAATTTAGTGCTGGGGAAAGGAATCACGCCATGTTGACTTACAACGACGGTTCTACGATGAGTTATCTAAAGTAAGAGCCAATGCTGAAAATGGCTAAGTCCACCATTAAGGAAGAACCACGGGACTATTGGCTGGTGAAACACTATGATGTCATGATGGTGGAAAATAAGAGTAAATTCATCTACCCTGTTAAAGAAGGCGTGAGTGCCATTCTGTTTTACGTCGCGGACTCCGAGATATTTGACGTACTTCCTAAGGCCCATTTTGCCATTGGTCATGTAGGAAGGGACAGAATGTTGAAAGAACTTTCACCATAATACAAGAACGTTAACCGTCATGATATTGAACTGTATATTAACCTTTGTGAACCTTGACAGAAAAAACAAAATGCGTCAAAAAAGTCATTGTGGTCAAGCCTATGGCTTTTTCTGAATTCAACTCTCTTTGTCAGGTCGAGCTCATCGACTTTCAATCACATCCTGATGGGGAATACAAGTTTATACTGGTGTATCAAGATCATCCCACCAAGTTCGTAGTTCTCAGTGGCCTGAAGATAAAAACGGCACAAGAAGTAGCATACCAGCTCGTAGACATATTTACGTTGCTTGGTGCTCCAATAATTCTACAGTCCAATAACGGCAGGGAATTCACAAACAATGTGGAAATAAAGCAGCATAAAGGAGTACTGGCCCACCTTGGAGATCGTTCATGGTAAACCGCGCCACTCACAAAGCCAGGGAAGCGTCGACAGAGCTAACCAGGACATCAAAAATATGCTGTGTTCTTGGATGCAAGATGAAATAACTGGGCACTGGAGTGAAGGGTTACAGTTCGTCCAACTAAAGAAGAACAGATATTTTCATTCTGGGATTAAAATATCACCATAACAAGCTCTCTTTGGCTGCGGAGCTAAAGTAGGCCTCACAACGTCGTCCCTACCTGGCGATGATTTACAAGATGTCGAAACAGAGGAAGACCTCGAAAATCATGCGCTTTATTTTGAATAACTTCCACTTTAAAATACGTAATTATCAATAAAGTCTTTTGTTGTGCTCTTTTAACACTTTGCCTAAACGAAATCCGGCATTCTATAGAATGCCTTGGCAAAGTATGGAAAAGTTTTACAAATTTCATACTTTGCCTGAAACCATACATTGCCTAGGCATTCTATAGAATGCATGATTTCACACATTGCCTGTAACATATATATATATATATATATATATATATATATATATATATATATATATATATATATATATATATATATATATATATATATATATATATATATATATATATATATAAAGATACGCATTTACACACAATTACACGTCTCACATGAACTTTGGAGAAATCATGAAGACACATCGATTACGCTTTATTTAAAGGCTCAACAATTACAACATTTTCATTATTACTTGGCATTGTTTGTTAGGAATCCTAATTTCGTGTAAATAAAAAATATGTTATCTAAAACAATTATGGTTTTTTTATGTTTTATTTTACATTACATATCAAATTCTATTTTCTCTGTCACCAATGAATAAACACTTTTATTTATTAAAAAAAATTTGAGCGATGCTTTCACTAACAAATACATTTTTTTAAACAACTCATATTTAACGATCTAAAAAATGATCGAATAAAGAGAATTACCTTGTAATTTATCAAAATTTTGCGAATAGAAGAAAATATATCTATTCATGTACGTTGTTTTTATTTAAGTAAAATAAATCCATACCAGAGAGCAAATTGAACAGAAGACATTTTTGTAACGTTGACCATCGTTGTGATGCACAACTTGGTAAGTTGTGTCATTTAATTGAAGACAAGCCTCAGCGATGTCTTTGTTATACGGCCATTCTTTCGGTGCAGCATCACAAGTAGAGACGAAATTATCGCTATAAGACAAGATGAGAACGTTCATGAGTCTTAAATGTCAGCGGTTATGTCAGTCCTTATAAATGTCGTAATTTGGAATTACGGCGTACAAAGATGAAAAGCAATGCGATATATTTTCTGTGTAATGTGAGTATAGATATTAGCCTTAAAAATTATTCATTTGTAAGAAGAGTCTATTCTATATAAATAAAATCCCGATACATCATGCTATTCTCCCATATTGTTTAACTTTTTTAAGATGTAAACTGAATTAATTTCAAATAGAAGGTCAAGATAATAAAATATGAATTATAGTGGGTTTTTTTTAATTGAAGGTTCTTAATTACATTGTAGCTTTATACGTCCCATAGTAAACTCACTTAAAAAATGTTTCTGAGCAATCCATTCCAAGAAATTCGTTCCCAACTTGTTGTCGGGTTACTTTACAACATGACTTTGTTTTCAAAGATGCCCTCAGCATGTCGTCTGGGTCAGTGACCGTGTAGACAGACATGTAGTTGCGGCAGTTCGTGTAAACAGGTAATTGTTGAGGCTAGTGACACAAATGTTTTTTAAACACATAAAAACGAAAGTTTTTTTACTATAAATCCTTTATATATGAGACATAACTAAAAGTATGTTCAATGTAATATGCACCGTTCGACAGACTAGCATAAACATTTACGGATCGGGGAAAATATTATATAAGTATGTTCAATATAATACGCACCGCGCGTCAGACTAGCATAAACATTTACATGCTACATAGATATAATCTAAAACATTATTTTTTTTAATTACAGTACATTCGATTGATCTGAATTTTTTATAGATCATTTTTATCGTTGCCATGAGTCTGTCTGCAAAATTTCCCCTTGATAAGATACCTGGAAGTGGGTTAAAAATCGATCCAAAGTTTTTGCGACGGACAAGCAGACCCACTCTTTTATGTGCAGTGGATAGGTTCAGTCATTTCACCTGTTATCATTGAATTTTTTTTTCTTCTTTTTAGAGCACTTTCTATATGTAAATAAAAGCGTGTACTTTTTAAAAAAAGATGTTTTATTTTTTTTTAATTACTTGTATCCCTCTATGGTGAATTGAGTTATGGTTCACTGATGTGAGTGATAATATAGAAATAAACTAAAAACTAAAAATGCATTAATTTAATTACGGTACATTCGATCGATCTGAAATTTTGATACAATGCGTTTTCATCCACGATATATCTGTGGTAAAATTTTGAGATCTCTAGGACTATAAGAAGTGGTTTAATTTTACGATACAAGATTTGACGGAAGGATGGATGGAAAATACAACATACAAACAGTGTGAGTTAAATAAAAGCGTGTAATAATAATACAAATAATCATGAAAATAATTTTCTAAATATTAGGTTTTTATTTATTCCGTATAGTTTTCCTTGTTTTTAATTTACCACGTAGTAGTTTAGGCGTGACTCATGATTTGTTCGGCCCTGATTATAACTCTTTAAGCATTTAACATTGTGTGTGAAACTTTGTAATGACATATAAAACTCATAGAGCTCGAATGGAATTGTTCTATGTTTACTTGCGCGTGGGCATTGTCTGTTTTTACTTCAATAATGCATGCGTCATGAATGAGAAATGGCTACAGTATTAATTTAGCATTATACTTAATACCTGTTTCGCTCTATTACATCTTGCACAGTGCATGTTACGGTATACAATATTTGTTGTAGCGTCTACCGCCCAAGCGTAGTAGTCTAAAGTTACTTCCTCATCAGGCATGTCCTCTTCACACAGTCTGACTGTTTCCTTGCTTCCTGTGAAATCTTTAAAGCAAGAGCGAATGTAGAGAACGTTATGAGAACCTTTTCTAAGTTCACATCCCAACTTTGGAAAACCTATCAGGTCTCTGCTCGTGCTATTGGTCGTTGTAAAGAAATCATCGGTAATATTTGTTTTCGTATTGCTTTCATCTTTACGCTCAGTTATGTTTTCTTTAATGTGTTCCGGTAATATGTAGTGGGTGCTTTCCATATCAGGACAGCAAATTCCATAGAATTCACACTCGGGTCTCTTGCAGCTGCAGTTGAAACAATTTAAATTCTCACACACATTTCGGGTTAAATCAAATTTTGTTCCATCCTTGCATCTTTGCCAACAGTACGCCCGTTGAAATATTTCAGCGGAGATTGTTTTATTCCAATCGGAGAATGTTTTAATTTCACCAGATTGAAATTGTTTAGCAGAAAAAGAGTAGTTTTGTACAATTTCAAAACAGTTACAAAACAGTAGAACCTTAAAAAGAATTTTCAAAAGCATGTCTCAAAATAGTTAGCATTGATTTTTAATTAAACCTGATAATTTGATAACACTAATCGCCATGTGGCAACTGACTGAATAACATCAGATTTAAATGAAATTGTTCCATAATGTAGTCTGGTTATTGATTTCGATATTGTGGATTCTCAGCCCTTATTGGTCCGTTCCTATGGGCCCGCGTGTTTTAGGTAATCGCGTTTCCATGGGAACTGAACAGCCCACGTGTACATACATTTTTTAGGAGAAATATTAAGAAGCAGTCTTGGCACAACGGCGTCATGGGAATTACAATTTGATAAACTCAAATTATGAACACTACTTGCCATGCTTTGAACGACGTTTATTAACGTTTTTTTACATTTCATTATGTATGATAAATAGCAAATACCGTTCTGGTAAGAAAGGATTATTTTTTTAAACGGTCGAACATGTTTAATGTTGGAAAATGAAAAACTTGTAATAGAATTGGGCTTTAAAAAAGGCCTCTCAATAATTTAAATACTAAATCTTAATTTCTTGCTAAAACAAACACGGAAAAAAACTCTGAAAAATATACCTCCTACAACCAGGGCTGCATTTACCTATCAGCTAAACAAGCTATAGTTTAGAGCCCCACCTTTTTGGGTACCCAAAAAAAATTGTTCGAGTGAGCAATTGTCTTGTACTGTACAATTAAATATATTGATGCATCATTTGTCCCAAAGTTGATTCCGGACGTGCAATATCCAACTTTAGCGTGTCTTTTCGAAGAATAAAGAGCTATTGTTTCTAGGGTTTGTTATTCCAAAAACCGGTATTTATGACCTCCGAAATTACTTATAAATTTCGACAGAAATAGGTGGTAATTTTAGTGATTTTAAAAATTAATCAGTTATTATTTTGGAATAGAAAAGGAACGTTTGAAGTATATAATTTTGGTGATTTTAAAAATTAATCAGTTATTATTTTGGAATAGAAAAGGAACGTTTGAAGTATATAATTTATTTTACTACAAACATAGGGATTACCCTGATGTATGACACATCAGGATCTGTTTAGGGTAGAACCTATCGCGTCCAATCAGCATTCCCTATTGTAGAATCAATTTTGAGATTATTTCTTACTATGCTGGTTACAAATTGCTCTGGAGAAATATATTTTCTCAGCTGAAGAGGATAAAACATGAATTTAGAACAATACTGGCTCAAGATAAATATTGCTCTGTCAGTCTCGTGAGCATATTTTTAAATTATTCTCGCATCAACACGCAGAATATCAACTGCCCTGAGATAAGTGATCAACTTAGCACCAAGCTTGAGCAAGCTCTTAAAGCCAACACCTCGCAGAAAGAAATCCCCAATCCGCATGATGCTATAGGGACAGAACAAATCGATGCGAATTGGCTCCATATTCGAGACACTATTTACAACACCTCCTTTGCCGTCCTCGGGAGGAAGGAAAGAAAAAATGCAGATTGGTTTGAGGCCCACTGGGTTACAATGAATCCCGTGACGGAGACAAAAAGAAAAGCTCTACTGGCCTACAAAGCTTCCCCAGGACCTGACACCCTGAAATGTCTCAGAAGTGCCAGAAACACAGCCCGGAAGACTGCACGTTTTTGCGCTAACACTTATTGGGTGGAATTATGCAAAAGCATTCAATCTGCTGCTGATCAGGGAGATATAAAACAAATGTACGAAGGCATAAAAAAGGCCACTGGGCCCACAACTTCAAAGTCAGCTCCAATCAAGACAAAATCAGGTGAGATGATCACAGAACGAGACAAGCAGATGCGGCGCTGGACTGAGCACTATCTAGAACTCTATGCGACACAGAATGTAGTATCTGACTCTGCCATAGAAAGAATACCAGATCTACCAGTTCTAGATCAGCTTGATGCTCCACCGTCAATAGAGGAGCTTGGTAGGGCTATCGATCATCTGAGAAATGGGAAGGCCCCAGGCAACGATGGCATTCCTGCAGAAGTCCTTAAGCACGGCCAGCCAGCACTACTGAAGCCTCTGCACGAACTCATATGCGATTGCTGGGAACGCGGTCACATCCCACAGGACATGCGTGACGCCAAAATAGTTACGCTTTATAAGAACAAAGGAGATCGCAGCGATTGCAATAACTATCGTGGTATCTCCTTACTGAGTATTGTGGGAAAGGCTTTTGCCAGAGTGATCCTTGCACGCCTGCAAATTCTGGCGCAAAATGTCTACCCAGAATCACAATGCGGTTTTCGGGCTGGCCGGTCAACAATGGACATGATCTTCTCACTCCGTCAGCTACAAGAGAAATGTCGGGAGCAACAGAAAGCCCTCTTTGTTGCCTTCATAGATCTAACAAAGGCATTTGACCTGGTCAGCCGCGAGGGTCTGCTACGTATATTGGAAAAAATAGGATGCCCGCCGCGGCTTCTCTCCATCATCGAGTCCTTCCACACCAATATGCACAGCACAGTGCTCTTCGATGGTGCCACCTCAGAACCCTTCCCAGTCTGTAGCGGAGTCAAACAGGGCTGTGTACTGGCTCCAACACTCTTCGGTATCTTTTTCTCGATGCTACTGCGTCATGCATTCGAGGACTGTTTCGAGGGTGTAAACATCCATACCAGGGCGGATGGAAATCTGTACAACATCAGCCGTCTCCGTGCAAAGAGAAAAGTGGAAAATGTTTTAATTAGAGAGCTGCTCTTCGCGGATGACGCAGCCCTTACCTCACATTCAGAGATAGGTCTCCAACTTTTGGTCGACAAGTTCTCAGAGGCATGCAAAGATTTTGGTCTAACGATAAGCCTCAAAAAGACCAACATTATGAGACAAGGAACTGACTGCTTCCCAGCAATCTCCATTGAGGGAAACACCTTGGATGTCGTCGATGATTTTACCTACCTTGGCAGTAACATCACAAGCACACTCTCCCTGGAAAAGGAAATTGAAACCAGAATCGGCAAGGCTTCATCATTAATGGCTAGGCTGAATAAAAGAGTGTGGAACAATGCACAGCTCACTGCTAGGACAAAAATCACTGTGTACCAGGCCTGCGTGCTCAGCACACTCCTCTATGGCAGCGAGTGCTGGACGACCTATGCCAAACAAACAAAGCAACTCAACAGCTTCCACTTACGATGCTTGCGCAGGATTCTGCACATCAAGTGGCAGGACAAGATAACGAATGTCGAGGTACTCAGAAGGAGTCATATGCTGAGCATGCACTCAATCCTGAGTGAGAGGCGCCTGCGGTGGCTGGGACATGTCCGCAGGATGAACTCGGAGCGCATTCCAAGAGCCCTGCTTTACGGTGAGCTGGCAACTGGTATGCGGAAGAGAGGACGCCCCTGCTTGCGCTTCAAGGATGTCTGCAAGAAAGACATGAGTCTGGCGCAGATAGACCATAAAACGTGGGAAACCATTGCTGAGGAACGCACCTCCTGGCGGGCTAAAGTACGCGAGGGCATCCAAGTCGCGGAAGCTTCCCTTACAGTCAAGAGCGAGGAGAAAAGGGCCAGGAGAAAGGGGAAGGGGGGTAGAGGAGCAGGAGGAAACGCCATCATCCCATGAGGATGGACGGATGCCATAGTAGCATAGTGTATACTCATTAATTGTATTTCAGTTTAACGCTCTAAGTATCCGAAAATCATATTTGGCCCTGACATAGAATATCTGGACTGATAAAGGGCCCCATGTCTCAAATAGCTTAGGGCCTTATCGAGCCTAAATCTGACCCTGCCTTCAACATGAATCTCTAAAGGGGCTGCGATCTTCTATGCAGTCCCATCTGAAAGTTCGGAGTGTGGATGGACACAGGAGGAGGTCCTATGGCCTCCACTTTTGAATCTATGGTACCAAAATTGCGGAAGTCTGCCGAAATTTTGGAAAGAGTGTGAAAAAAAAGATTATTTTTTTAATGTGAATAAATTTTTTTTATTTGATAGAGTATTTAATTTAACATGAGAAATTTTTAACCGTAACATAAAAATGTTGAAGACATCAACCAGTCTTCAAAGATCTTTTAAAATGTCCGCGTTCATTAATATTATATGAATAGTTAGTAGATGAGCATAACTTAAGTACCCGATGTAATTATTTAAGCAGGAAAAAAAGTATATTGTAATAAAAAAAATGTTTCTCCTTTTTTAAATTTTCCCCCCAAAAAGCAACATATTGTTTTAAATAAAAATTTTCTTTAAAAATGTAATAATCCAAAAGGCATAGGAATGAGTTCATTCTGTGATATTTATCATATCAAATTTCTATTTGTGTTGACTGGCATTTCTTTTTTATTTCATTTATGTTATTTGATAAATTATTATGTATTTATTTATTTATTTATTGTTTTGGTCTTGGACCTTGTTCAGCTAATTTCTCTTCCTTTGCAAACTATCCTCAAATAAGTTAGAAAAAAATGGTAAATTAAGTAATTTTAAAATGCGTTATAGGTATTTTTTTATGTTCAATTTCATTTTTGAACTGACCAAAAAATGTGTGCAAGCTGACATTATGACGGATTAAGGGAGTGGGTGGACGAACGGGCTAAAGCCAGGGGCCCCCGATGATTTAGGGGCCCCCAAACTTAGTATATCTATACTGATAAAAGCCAAAGCTGTCACTGACTGACTCACTGACTCATCACTAATTCTCCAATATCCCGTGTAGGTATAAGCATAAAACCTTGGGAAGTTGTTAAGTATCTTCTCACGACGATAATTGTAAAAGAATTTTAAAATTCACACTCATGGGAACCGGTGGCCCAAAAACGTTTTTTTTCCCTGATGCCTAATATGGGCTATATAAAAATTGAAAATCACTAATTCTCCTATTCCCCGAGTAGGTAGAAGCATGAAACTTTGGGAAGTTGTTAAGTACACTTCTGCGATGGTAACAGGCGAAAATTGTTTTAATCATCACTTACTGTGGGCCGGGGGCCAAAATGAAGTTTTTTCTAATATAAAAAAACTGACTCATTACTAATTCTCCAATTTTTCCGTATGGTAAAAGCATGAAACTTTGGGGAGTTGTTGAGTACCCTCTCACGACAATAATTGGCAAAATATTATTTTAAAATTCCCACTCATGGGGGGGGCCTGTGGCCCAAATTTAGTTTTTAACGCAATTTTCCTTGGGATAAATTGCGTTTATATATTTGAAATGTCTGTAGAGCTTGCACATGCAACTCCTCATGAACAATACCAGACAGACGGTTCGGGTCTTTTGCAAATATACTAAGGAGGTCCCAAGGATTTAAAACGGCCAAAAAAATAAATACCTAAAAGGTTTACTGGATTTCCTTTGAAAATCCAAAACACCCGTCTACCACTGTGGAGGTCGAGATATAACGATAAGCAGATGCGTAACAACAACTTGGCATCGGGGGAGTTGCCAAGGGCTAATCCTTCAATAATCAATTTATTCTGTATAATTTGGTATTTTCCATATTTCCAAGGGCGCGGAAAACCCAGTTACGCTTATGTATGTTCATTTGTTTATTCTGATCTTGTTGTTCAGTCACAACACCAGCATTCAAAGTGAATTTAATTCGCTGAAATTAAAACTCTAGCAAGAAAATTAATTAGACATGCAAATCAATGCGATGACATCATCTGATCCTGAACGCCTGCATTAGGCAGAGAAACCATGAAAAATATTTCATTTAATGCCCCAGCTTATTCTTGAAATATTTGGCAATGGTTAAGACTTCGCATCATCAAAATGTCGGCTTCATTTAGTCAGACCTTGGATTTAACATCTTGAATATGTCATTTAGATCAGGGGTTCCTAACCGGTGGTGCATGCACCCCCAAGGGGTGCATGATCAGGTTCCAGGGGGTGCATGAACCATTCAGAGGGAGAAAAAAAAAGAAAAAGAGGAAGAAAAAAAAAGAAGGGAAAAAGAGAAAGAAAAACATTATATCTGAAAATGTAAACCATAAGCAAGGCATTCCGCGTAAAAGGGCGCCCATATACAACTTTTTTTACTTGTTCGCGCATCGTTCTTCGCATGTCGAAAATTAACGGAAAAGCTTTCGCAAAATGAACGGTTCGCTCTACGTGTTCCTCGGAATGTCGTGTTTTACGTCACAGTTTTCTAAAAATAAATTAATTTTGTCATCAAATACGTCAGATATATGACTTCCGGTGACCCTCTAACTGTTTTAGAGCGGATGTAAACGTTGGGATTTGTTTCACTCTTATTGCTCTGTACGCTGCAAAGGTCTTAAAAGCGTTTAATTGTAAGCCATTATTATCGTCATTGAAACCTAAAATCTTTAGTTGAGCATCCAATTCCGGTCATTAAAAACATCAACTTCGTCAGTTTAAAATTTGTCTGTGACTGGTACGACTTTCCAATTGTCATCACCCCCTCAAAATCGTTAATAAATAATATAAAAAAAGAGAGAGAGATGGAACACAAAAGCCTCAGTGCTTCCATTGTGGAAAAATCATGTGCAATAACAACATGAAGCCTGTTAGACTACGAGAGCACTTGGAGAAAGTCCATCCATCCAATTCCAAGGACAGTGTTGAGGTCTTCAAGCAGAAGAGAGCTCGCTTCTTGACCTCAGGTACCTTGCCCAAGCTTGGATTTTCTTTGTCACAGAAATGTGCACTTGAGGCATCATTCAAGGTTGCATATCTTATTGCAAAGAACAAGAAGCCCCACACCATTGGAGACCTTTGTTGAAGTCTTGTGCTCTGGAGATGGTGGAACTGATGTGTGGTCACCAGCAGAGGAAGCAGGTTGAGAAAGTTCCTTTGTCCAATGACACTATTCATTACAGGATTAGTGACATGGCTGCAGACATTCTGGATCACGTCTTGTGCGAGATGAGAAGCAATCCTTTTCCATTTAGCATGCAGCTGGATGAATCCACTGATGTAGCACAATGCAGTCAGATTCTTGTATTTCTGAGATATGTTCTCAGTGTATTGCTGAAGGAATCATTTCTCTTTTGTAAGCCACTCCTAGCTACTGCCAAAGCTGCTGAGGTGCTGCAGCTAGCCAGGGCATTCTTCACTGAAAACCAGTTTGACTGGACTTCAAGAATTTCCTCAATTTGCACAGGTTTGTGCTCCTTCCATGTTTGGTAATAAGTCAGGATATTCAGCACTGGTAAAGAAAGAAGTTCCAGATATTGTCACTACACACTGTATTCTTCATCGTAAGGCAAATGCATGCAAAACTCTACCTCCAACCTTGAAGTCAGTTCTTTCTACTGCAGTCCAAGTTGTACATTTTATCCGCTCACATGCCTTGAACCACTTCCTCTTCAAGTTGTTCTGTCAGGAGGTGAGCTCTGAGAATGAAGTTCTGCTCTACCACACTGAGGTGCGCTGGTTGTCCAGGGGACGGATACTTTCTCGGTTAGTAAAACTGAGAGTGGAGCTTGCCATTTTCTTGGAAGAAAAAGAGAGTCACCTTGCTGACAAGTTTGACTGTCCAAATTTGACTGTAATGGATGCTACTGAGAGATTGCAAGCCTTTCTTAACAAAGTGCCACTATTCCAACGACGACTAGAAAAGTCCAACTGGACCAACTTTTCTACTCTTGTATGAAGTTGTAATATCTGGTGCAAAAGGAAGCACTGAGGGATCACTGTCTGACAACATCAAAGGGGAAATTTCAGAGCACCTTCCTTTCAACATTGCAAAGGTCCTTTGATGGGTATTTCTGTCAAGACATTGCTAGGAAAGATCTTTGGATTCGCAATCCTTTTCTCTGTTACGTGGACAACATTGATGACAGTGACTTTGCTAAAGATGACCTGATTGATTTGAGAACCAGAAAAGTACTGAGGAGTGCCTTCAGTTGCAATACCTTGATTGAATTTTGGTGCGCCCAGCTAGATTCCTACCCACATCTAGCCAAAGGGTCAGTACTGACTCTCCTTCCATTTGCCACAACCTATCTCTGTGAATCAGGATTCTCCACACCTTTGACGATTAAAACCAAGCAAAGGAATAAGTTGAATGCAGAGGATGACATAAAAGTTGCTTTGTCCAAAACAGTCCCCAAAATTTAAATCGCTGATTGTTCATAAGAAGCAGCAGATCTCTCACTAAATTCCCTGTTGCCTATGGTCAAAACTGTTGTGTTCCTAAAATAAACATAGTTTATTATGCATTTTCTGCACGTTTCACGAAGGGGGTGCATGAACTTTTTGGGGCATCTGAAGGGGTGCATGGACCCCAAAAGGTTAGGAACCACTGATTTAGATGCATTATAAGTATTTCTTATTTATTTAGTTTTACTTGAAAGCCTTTCAGTGGTATTGAAATACGACTTAATATATATATATATATATATATATATAATATATATATATATATATATATATATATATATATATATATATATATATAATATATATATATATATATATATATATATATCTATATATATAAGACGCATTTGTTGTCTGTCCGTCGTCTGTCTGTTCCCTTATAACTCAAGATCCAGACAACCAAATAACGTGAAATTTGGTACACGTACACAAAATTATACCGGAAAGGTTATTAAACAGGTTTCGTTCCATATATATAAGATACTGGGGGCTGGGGGCCCAAAATGTAGTTTTTCCCTATATGAGCTATATAAAATAAAAATTATTGAAAATTAAGACGTAAAATATTAAACATTTTGGTGTCGAGATTAACAAGATGGCGTTTATTGCCATAAAATAATGTGATGTGACGTCATAGTTTGAGTTCATATTAATTTGTAAATAGGAAACAAAGTGAAAAGAGCAGTTATTATTTTAATTTATATTTTTAATTGTTAATATACCGCTGTGGGTGTGCGTTTAAGTATTTGTGTGCACATGTGTGAATCAGTGAGTGTGTGTGTTTTTTGTTGTGAACTAAATGTTATGAAATGGTTTATTTTTATGTCTGTTAATGTTGCGCCTCTAACAAGATTACGTATATATTTTTATAAAATTTGTTTGCAAATTACATATTTTTTTACTTTACACTGTTTCTTTTTTGTATATTCTATATGTATTTTATCCAGTCGTCCGATCAAGCTTTTTCCTTTTATCGGCGAGGGTAGGAGTCAATAATATCGTCCATCCCTGGGTGGCATAAACACTGTAGCTAAGCAACTGTGTTTATACTTTTTGCATAACTTAAACGAAACCAGCAGGGCACATTTTAAGCTCAAACATTGCGTTTCGAAATGTTTCTTTAAAACAAATAAACCCCATACAACAGAAAAATGAATTATATAAATTATCACTTACTGGGGGCGGGGCCAAAATGTATTTTTTTTCCGTATATTTAAAACTGACTCAAAACTAATTCTCCAACCTCCCGTGAGGGTAGAAGCATGAAACTTTTGGGAACTTGCCAAATACACTATTATGACGATAATTGGTGAAAAATAATGTAAACATTTCCACTCATGGGTGGCCGGGTGCCCCAAAACCGGTTTTTCCTTATATGGGCTATATAAAACTGAATCAACACCAATTCCTCATATTCCCGAGTAGGTAGAAGCATGAAAATTTGGAAAGTCGTTGAGTACCCTCCCGCAATGGTAACAGTCGAAAAAAGTATAAAGTTATCACTAACTGGGTAGGGGGGTGGGCGGGGGCCCAAACGTAGTTTTTTCTTAAATGAGCTATATAAATCAGGCTCATCATTAAATCTCCTATTTCCTGTGTAGGTAGAAGCATGAAACTTTGTGAAGTTGTTATATACCCTCCCAAAATGGTAACTGGCGAAACATTAATAAAAATTATCACTCACTGGGTGGTCAGAGGCCTGAATGTAGTTTTTTTTCATATATCAAACTGACTCATCAATAATTCTCCAAATTACCATGTAAGTAGAAGAATGAAACTTTTGGAAGATTTTGAGTACCCTCGCGCGATGGTAACATGCGAAAAAAATATATAAAATTATTACTCACTAGGGGGCCTTGGGCCAAAATGTAGGTATTTTCCTAATATGAGCCAAGTGTACCACCATGCTGGACCTCTTCATCCAGTCAATGCTGTAGACAGCAAATATCTCCAGATTTACTTCTTGGGAGAAGATGAGCAAGTGCAAAGACGACTGGATTTGCTTGACAGTCCTGTTGACAGAAACATTGTCCTCAAACTGCAAAGAATGCTGCATCAGCATAACAGCTATGTGAGGTCATTTAAAATGGCTGCTGAGATTATGGATAACACTCAAGTGGACTACAAAATCAAAATTTCCGGCAAAGCACCATTAAAGGAACACAAAGGCAGATTCAATGCACCATCTGTTAGTGAAGTGGCATCATGATTGCTGGAGAGCTAGGTGATCGTAGAGACATTGTGCTGCATTCAAGAAGTTGCTCACAAATGCCACTTCAAAGGATTCAAGACACTCACAGGTCATATGATCCACTTCAGTATCCTCTGCTATTTGTTAGAGGAGAAGATGGCTATGATTTGAACATAAAAGATGTAAACAAGGCCACAAGCAATGACTACTATGCATATCGCATGATGCAAAGAGTCAACGAATTTAATACACTCCTCAGATGCCCGCGCCTTTTCCAGCAATACATAGTGGATATGTATGCTAAGGTTGAGAATGAGAGATTGCGTTTCATCAGACTCAACCAAACAAAACTTAGAGCTGAGGACTATGGTGTACTATTAGAGGCAGTAAGGAATGACAACAATGTGACTTCTGAAAATCTTGGCAAATTAGTGGTGCTGCCTTCATCCTTCAGTGGAGGGCCCCGTTACATGCATGAATATGCACAGGATGGAATGACCTATGTACGTCATAGAAACACAAGCATCAAGTAGATTTGCAATTATGTTACCAAGGGAAGTGATGCAGCCATGTTTACTGTTGCAAATGAAATGCCGAACAGGCTTGATGGGGTTACCAATTAATTATCAACAAGGACGATACATTAGTAGCAGTGAGGCAGTGTGGCGCCTGCTTAACTTTCCCATCCATCAAAGGTATCCAACAGTTGTTCACTTGGCAGTACATCTTGAAGGAGGCCAAGGAGTATACTATAAACCAGGACAGCCAACAGCACATTTGACAGACACTCCAACAAAGACTACATTAACAGCGTTTTTTGATCTCTGCAAAACAGATCCTCTTGCAAAAACATTGCTGTATTCTGAAGTGCCTAGACATTTTCGCTGGGATGCCAGTCAAAAGGTCTGGCAAATCCGAAAAAAGGTATACCTCTTGCAGACTTCCCGGGATATGTGACAGACAATGCCTTGGGAAGAGTGTACACTGTGCATCCTCACAACAGAGAAGCATTTCACATGCGCCTCCTGCTGCACCATATTCGGGGACCTATTTCATTTGAAGATCTCAAAACTGTTATTGTGAAAGATGAGGATGGTGACATCCTTGAAATTAAGCCATGCAGCACATACACTGTTAAATGTACCATTTTATAGCATGCAAGTAAACAGTTAGTTGTGTACGCTTCTACAGAAAACCTTATTTTAAACCCGGGCGAAGCCGGGTACTTGCCCCTAGTATATATATATATTAGGACTGCGGAGATTAACGATTAATTTCTCCATTAATCGTAAAAATAATTTTAACGATTAAATTATTTTTAACGATTAATCGACCCATTTCTTAAAAATTATTGAAAGTCAAAAAGTAAAAAAAAATAATAATAAAAAAAAATAGCGGCCGATAAATAATAACAAATTTCCTGACGATTACACGAACACTTTGGTTTTAAATTATTGACTGGCGGGAATGTTCAAAATGTTGATAAAGTTTATTGTATCCATTGTGAGAAATCGCTTGCCTACCATGGTTCTAACACTTCGCCTTCTTATCAAACCAAATAAAAAGCGTATTAAGCTAATGGCAGTAATGGAGTCTGACTCAGAGACAGAAAATGACGACAGCTCTTCTGATGAATTACTGCGTTACTAAATGGAGATGAAAGTTCCTGAATCCATTAACCCTGTACAAAGGTGGAAACTTAATGAACACCGTTATCACATAATGTCACTCCTTGCCAAGACCGTTTTATGCATACCAGTTACATCAGTTCCATGTGAATGATTGTTCAGCTCGGCTGGTTATATTGTCAGTTAGACCCACTCATCACTTGAACCAACTAATGTCAACACACTTATCTTTATGCGTATTTGGTTAAAAGATGACACATAAGGAGACATGCCAGTGTTATTTAGATTTTCAACAAGAACGTTTAATAAGGGTTACTTATGACATAATACATTTTAGTTTTTGGCTTTAATCGAAATTAACGATTAATTAATCGTTAATTTTTCAAAAGTTAATGATTAAATTTAAATTAATAGTTAACAGCCCTAATATATATATATATATATATATATATATATATATATATATATGTGTGTGTGTGTGTGTGTGTGTGTGTGTGTGTGTGTGTGTGTGTGTGTGTGTGTGTGTGTGTGTGTGTGTGTCTGTATATATATGTAAACATAAACTACTTATCTAAATAATTGAATTAAATCATTTGTTATAAAGCAGTTGGGACTTCAGTGGTGGCCACTTTTTAAAGGCACTCACGAAAAAAAAAGGTAAAATATCATATGGTAGCTAATAATTTGATACATCAATATTAAGGGCTTCAACCTACTGAGGCTATGTATATCATGTGGGAAGTTTTCAGAGGTTTAATAAAGGACCGTGAAACTGGATCCACACCATGAGTCTGATGCAGATTATTAATTTATGACATGACAAAATAGGCCCGGTTTACTCACTAGGTGGTCGGCAAATTTCTATGGCCGCATTAAATGTTACGTAATAATAGAATTTTATTGTTGATTTTTTTTTAGATGCCGCCCTTTAGTAATAAATGAATTTGTTCCTTGCTATTCACACAACTTGAATTTGGAAATAAATGGTCTGCAAAATTGCGCCGTGTTTATGTATTATTTTCAGCATCAACCCGTCATGATGTTTTAAATCAATAAGTCTTAATCTTACTGTAAAACAACCGAGTCAAGCAACATGAGAAAGTAGGATCTGTGCTGTGAAGCGTAATGAAATGTATACACAAAAACATATACGTTCCAAGCAATGGATTAAATTGTGAAACTTTCATTACATTGGTCAGAAATAGTATTTATATTATGATTACTCAAGATATAAAAATGTGTTATATTCTTTAAACCCAAAATTTACGTAGAAGCTTAAAAATTTAAAATCTTAAAATCATCTTTCAAAAACTTTCGCGTCTGAATACATTCTAGAGCAGGGGTTGGGAAACCATGACTCGCGAGCTATATATGGCTCTTTTGATAGCTGCATTTGGCTCGCAGACAAATGTTCGTTTATATTTTTAAAAAAACGTTTTTTCAAACTTCTTTGATCTACATTTTATTTGCATATAAAAATTATCTCAATCAGCTAGATGTGAAAAGTGCAGGGCGTTGGACATAAAATCTT
The DNA here is from genome assembly GCA_944989445.1 of Ampullaceana balthica. Taxonomy (NCBI): domain Eukaryota; kingdom Metazoa; phylum Mollusca; class Gastropoda; family Lymnaeidae; genus Ampullaceana; species Ampullaceana balthica. Next base: position 485,608 of record CALYLW010000551.1, on the reverse strand, counting down.
ATCCTTGCCATGCAGCGAGCAGTGTTTGCATTTGAAAACAATCTAGAACTCTTCATCGCCTAAACAGGTGGTTTACTGTATGTATGGCATCTGTCCGTCTACGAAAGACGATAGATTTATCTTTATTATTTGCAGCTCTTGCTGTGCCTGATGAGACCAATCCTTGAGTGGCAGTTTCTTCTGAATGACACACACAAGAAAGCAGTGGGGCAGTGTTGCCTGGCCTTTCTCCTCGCTCTTTTCCCGACTGCTTCTGCCCTAGTTTGCTCCTCTGCTCTTAGTGATCCTTCTTTCACTATAGCCCGCCACATGGACCTATCCTCTGCCAGGTTTTCCCAGTTTTGTATAAGGTGGTTTACTAAACTTTGACAAACTGGGAGAGTTCAAAGATACTTGCACATCAAGTAACCCTGCTCAACATCTTAATATTGAGCAGCTAGCAGGATTCACGTCCAATCTCCTGCAATCACTTATAGTGCGCTTTGAAGAATTTCGCGAGCACACTCGTCCTTTTTTAGTTCAGCACCCATCACGAGTGGGGAGTGGACAGCACTGACCTGAGTTGCATCCCAGGTGTCTCCTTCAGAGATTTTCAGCTCCAGGCTGCTGACCTGAAGGCCTCAGACATGTGGGTGGATACGTTTAAGTCACTGACTAAAGATTTGGAAAGAATTGTACGACAGCAAGCATAGTTGGCGAGCCAACACAAGTGGGCAGGAATGACAAAAAAAAGTTTCAACAGGCAGACCTGCTGAGTGTCAAAACTGAGAATGCGCTCCCTGTCACATACCACACACGTGTGAGTATTGCTGGACAGACAATGTTTGGCTCTACATATTCATATATGCTTGAGAACAGTATTTCTCACACCTAAAGAACATGAAGACCAACCAGCGATCACATTTAATGGATGAAGTCTCAACGCCTGAATGAAGCTTAACCTCACCACGTATCAACCAGACTACAAAGCCATCAGCAAAGCCATGCAGCACCATAAGTCGCATCAATAGTCAGAAATAACATTATTGATTAGCAACTAGGCCTGTCAACGGGTACCCGGGAACCGGGTACCCGTTTCCGTGAAATTACCCGGGTAGTAAAATTCCGCCCGGGTACCCGTGAAAATGTGGCTCCAATGTCTATATTAACCAAACTTCGGCTCGCATACGGCTTTTTTCTGTTTAATTTGCGGCTCGCGAAACAATTAATCACATGAAAATTTTTGTTTTTAAATATATGCTGTGAAATACATTTAAGGAGAACTATCTGTCAACGGGAAATAAAATACGGTCTGGACAAACTACAATGTATTTTGATACATCTTTGTTTTTCTGAAAATGAAACAGAAATCGCAAACACAAGAAGATTTTGGTTCTTTCAATGAGTTATATAACGAAAACAAAACTCCTCTGACAAAAATATGGATGGACTGTGTAGAGATGAAATAGGCCGCGTTTGTTGGTGTTAATAAAAACACCCCTGATTTGACACTAACATTTTCTTTGAAATATGCTGACATTGGGTTTCAGATTGTTAACAATTATCTCCCCCATCTCCCCCCATCCACTCCTATACTATAACCGCACCCTTTCCATTCGCTTGTGTTTCTTGTGTTCGTTAGCACGTGTTGACCTAGAAAACCTGATGTTAATAATGCGTACAAGGTTGTCAGTTTTTAAGGTTAATACATTAAATAGTTACTAGCAGTGTAAGTTGGTATAGACGTATACATAGAGATGAAAGAGGTCGTGTTTGGTTTTGTTAATAAAAACACCCCTGCTTTGACACTAACTTTGATCTTTGAAATACACCGACATTGGGTTTCTGATTGTCGATGTTGTTTATCTACCCCCCACCTCCCTCCATTCGATTGTGTTTGGTGTGTTCATTACCCCGTGTGCCTTGCCCAGAAACTAATTATAATAATACACCCAAATTTGTATGTTTTTAAAGTCAATAAATTAGCTACTAAGGGTGCAAGATGAATAAGGGGCCGTTCAAAATGACGTTACGCACCTAGGGGAGGAGGAGGAGGGGTCAAACATTTGTGACGAGGGGGAGGGATGTGTTTATAAGAAATGTGACGTGACATCAAAACGCGCAACTTTAAATAAAAGTTCCACTGAAATATTTGATTTCTTACAATTTGTTTAATGATGTTTTACATGGATTTAAGCGTGTAGCGATTTTTAGAGTTCAACTTTACATTAAATACAAAACTAACCGACAATTAAGTTATTTGACACATACTCATTTTCAAAAAAAGACAAACGGATTTTATTGCGGGGGGGGGGAGCGCAATGCTTTGTGACGTCATGTCGGCAAAAATCGCTTGACGTCATTTATGTACATCCCGTAAGACGTCGGCCTTGTGGCTACTGTGTGAGATGAGGTGCATGGAAGGTGGCTAGGTAGCATTGTATAGCGGTCATGACGGGGAAAATTATGCGATGTTTTGAACGGGTAACCCGGGTACCCGTTCGAAATTTGAACGGGTACCCGGGCAGCATTTTTCAACAATATTGACAGCCCTATTAGCAACAGCAAATTTATGTTATTAAAAAGAATTCAGAGAAATAATTATTGTACTTTTATTGTTGAAATTACACAAAATGCACACATTTACTTGAATTTTTATATCCTTTATATTAACTCGTGGCGTCTGGTTTGCTTGCTTGCACCCTTGCTTGTCACCAAAACTTTGGATCAATTTTTAACCCACTTCCTCTTAAGCTAGCGAGCTGAAAATTTTGCAGGCAGTTTCGTACCGATGATAAAAAAAATGTATCAAAATTTCAGATCGATCACATGTACCGTAATTGAATTATTGATTTTTTAGATTATTTTATTTATTCCTATGTATCATGTTACTTTTTGAGATGGAGTGTAAGGGTGTGCATTATATTGAACAACCTTTCTGTCGCGCAATAAGGTGCGTATTTTATTGACAACACTTTTTGATAAACATATTCCTGATTGGTGCGCATTATATTAAACATGTATTACGACATAACTACAATTTTGTATTTTTGGATGGTCTTGCGCTGCGTATTATAATGAACATTCTTTTAGTTACTTCTCGTACATAAAGGATTTATAGTCAAAAACTTGGTTTTTTACGTTTTTTTAAAATTAGTTTTAAACGCAACCTGAAAAAGCATTCCAGACAGTGATAAAAATAACAATGTGTGGGGAAAAAGATGCCGGAACGCAGTTACGATTTGTTAAGCGCGGGAAAAAAAGCACTAGTTTTAAAAAAATAATGTATGGCTCTCAAAGAATTACTTTTCAAAATATGTGGTGCTTATGGCTCTCTCAGACAAAAAGTTTCCCGACCCCTGTTCTAGAGTCTAGAGGCAATAATAACAAAGAGCTAAGTAACGGCCTAAGTAGTAATAACACATAACGCAATTAATTCTAGATTGTAAATACAACACAAAGAAAATCTAATACAACCCTCATATGGACATAGGGAAAAACACTTTTTTAAAAATTCAGTATGCAAGAACAAACATAGAATTTCTCGTTCTTCCCTCTGGAATTCAAGCATGGAATCGGTTGCCCGATCAAAATATGGGCTTTATTCTTGATACGGCCAATTAAAACAGTGCAGCAATCTCACCAACACCCAACATGAATCACATAACTTTAATCTATAACTACAAGGTACATCCCCCTTCTACAATATCTATGGTGCAATTAACTAGCTCTACTTATAACTTTAATCTATAACTACAAGGTACATCCCCCTTCTACAATATCTATGGTGCAATTAACTAGCTCTACTTATAACTTTAATCTATAACTACAAGGTACATCCCCCTTCTACAATATCTATGGTGCAATTAACTAGCTCTACTTATAACTTTAATCTATAACTACGAGGTACATCCCCCTTCTACAATATCTATGGTGCAATTAACTAGCTCTACTTATAACTTTAATCTATAACTACGAGGTACATCCCCCTTCTACAATATCTATGGTGCAATTAACTAGCTCTACTTATAACTTTAATCTATAACTACGAGGTACATCCCCCTTCTACAATATCTATGGTGCAATTAACTAGCTCTACTTAACCATCACTACTTAACATCCCCTAATACCGCGGCATAATAAAAGGGCGTTCAATATAACAAGCACCGTTTGCATAATCATTAATATCACGCAAACCCCCATAAAGAGTGGCGTACTGAGAGTGGGCAAGGGGGGGGGGACGCTCCGGGTGGAACTTTGTTAGGCGCGGCAAATTCATGTTCGTTAATTAGCTTCTCAGAATATTAAAAAAAAATTAAAAGTGTAATTTTTTAATAAAAATAAAATAATAAAAAATAAAAAATTAATGTTAAATAATTAAGGAACTATCCTAATATATATATATATATATATATATATATATATATATATATATATAATATATATATATATATATATATATATATATATATATATATATATATATATATATATGTTTCTAACGCCTAAACTTCAAACACCATATGGGATATAAATTGTTCACAGATACTTTTCTGCTGAAATTAAACAAATGAAGAAGCCTAAGCATTGTAAAAACGTGACAATGATCTATTGGTAACTTTATTGATTCTTCAAATTTGACAGCCACTCCTAAGGTAGAAGTGAAAATTACTGTACCCTATCTATTTAAAACAAGTGCTCAGGGGGGCACTAAGTTGGGGCGGCAAATTCTTCATCTTTAATTAGCTTTAAAAAATGAGGAAAAAAAATACATTTTAATAAAATAAAAGAAAAGCCGAGGCAAAATTAATAAAAGAATAAAGAAAACATATTAAAATATGTGAACTTTTCTTATGCCTAAACTCAAAAAACAGTAATGGAGTTAAGTCTTCTGATACTAATGCTACTGAACTGAAAGACCAAGAGGCTGGAGTAACATAAAAACATGAAGTGATGTGCTGGCGTGCTGGTAACTAAAACTGATTCACGTTTGTCAGCCGCTCATGTTGTAGGAGCGAAAATTACTGTATCCGTTTAATTCTAAATACAACCAATAAAACTTCAACAAAATACCTGGACTTAATTGATATGAATAAATTACTCTATATAAGGGCAACGAAATTGAGAGTGTCGAATATATCAACATTACTTTCTCCAAATTGGGTACGGACCTTACACCAAAAGAGATAAACAAAATGAGTCTGCTTCTGACATTTCTGAAATAATTAAAAATAATAATTGTCTGAAAATAATGGACTGCAGAGGCCCAACGCATGCTAATACTTCTTCATAGCTGGAATGTATACAGGAGTTCAAGAAAGACTCAAAGACAAATTATACAAATGTCAAATTAGTACTTTGCTCCTACAGTTCATTAAACCTGATCTATTTTACATGCTGCTGCAACTGAAACAAAAATTTTAATTACATTTGGTACACTAGAACGTTTTAAAGCATTCTTTTCGATGTCAACACGCCATTTGAAAAATTAAATTGGTGCTACAGGTAAGGCATTAAACAGACTTCAGGATACGAAACAGTGAATATGCCATGGTGACAATTTCAGCTTATTTTGAAAGCTTTTGAAAAACAGACAGATGCAGACGAAAATCTAAAAAAACACAAACACACGAACTTTACTAGTCATATTGAAATCTTCCTCTTTCCTAATTTTATTTTTAACATTTGGAATTATAAACTATCTGGAAACATGTGCTTGAGGAAGTTAATGCTAAATAAGCATTGCAGAGGCTACTCAGAGAGAAAGTAATGGAACAATTAAATGATGCTTCGACTCTTGCTAAAATTTTATATAGATACCTAATCATTTTAATTGAACCAAACAACAGAGCACATTTTTTGGTGTTAAAAGCGAATATATAACCACGTTATGTACAAAACACAGTGGAGAAGAAAGTTGTAGTCTTCATAAGATGAGTTGACTGTGGATTGTGAGGTTTTGGTAATTTGGAAAACAGATAATATTTTCGTACACCAGCTACTCTATTGGACGAATATGCGGGGCCGCGAATGGAGAACCGCGAATAGGTGATGGTATTCTGTATACTACTTATTTGAAACAATTACGCCTACATGGAACGTACCAAAAGGAAAAGAACGGACAGAGTACAATGAAATAACTAAACGATGTCTGTTAGTTAAGTGAATTTAAAAATATAATAAACGGAATAACCCATTACAAGAAATAATATTAATATAAAGAAGTAATCATTCTTAAACTAAAAAAAGACACCCGTAGAACCAATTCACAATATCTTTAAAACACACGGGGACATTGAGCGCTTTAAAAAACGACTCTCTCTCTCTCTCTCTCTCTCTCTCTCTGTCGTCTCTCTCTCTCTCTCTCTCTCTCTCTCTCTCTCGTCTGTCTGTCTCTCTCTCTTTCTCTCTCGCTCTCTTTCTCTCTCTCTCTCTCTCTCTCTCTCTCTCTCTCGATCTCAAATCTTCTCTATAGTTGGGTCTCATTTTGCTCCCTATCTATATTCATATATTAAGATTCTTCTACAATTCCAAGGAAAAAAATAACCATGCAAATGGCCTGCAATTCGAGCAATGCAAATAGCTACTAAGCAATAAATACGTGGCCCATAAACTGATCATTTTTATTTTACTAGATACTTTTGTTACTTTGGGGGCCGTCCATAAATGACGTCACGCGATTTTGACAGATGTTTACCCCCTCCACCCTCGTCACGCCTCGTCACAAAAAGTTAGACCCCCCCCCCTCTAAAATTACCCCAAAAAAAAACAAAAAAACTTATTTTCTATTTGAAAATAAGTATGTTTCAAATCAATTTTATTGTCATTTAAGTATTTATTATTTATTTAGTGAAGGTCTACATTGTAATATTGTAACCCTGTAACCCGCGTGAAGCATTTTTAATAACGTTTATCCGGCCTTATAAGAAAACGAACTGTGTCAACATCCTTAGATTATATTTTATTTTAATGAATACAAATTAAACATTGACTATTAATCATTAAGGTTAACGTCTTTGTTTAGAAAAAAATATATTTTAAAATACTATTTTTAAAATGTATTTTTTAAAAATCCCTCAATTCACTGACGGGATTAAATAAGAAAGAGGTCGGCGAACAGGGGTAAATTACCTCATCTGGGGTCAAACGAGAATTCTTGGGGGTAATGCAGACTAATTTGGGACATATAGCATCCACAGGCCAGCGACCTCACCCGTTAAAAACAAATTGTTTCATACAGAAACGTCAACAAGAGAAAAAACAACAACAACTTTTTCAGTCTGAGTATGAAGAGGGATTCTTCTTCTCAGAAGAGCTATGAAGCCTTGTGGCCAAACCTGGCTTTATACTGGAAGCCTCAATGCCGAAGGTACCCTCCTTTCTAAGGAAACAAATATAGGCAGTGGAACGTCAGAACCATGTATTGAAGCAGGGAAAGCAGCGCAGGTGGCGCAGAATGAGATCCTACAAACTTACACTGCTTGGTATATGCTCGACGACGACACTGATGGAGGATACAAGCTGGGCATACTATACTTTGGCTCTGGAGTCAAAGAATGAGAAAGTGCTAACTGTACTCGGCGGCAGAGGTGAGGATGGAAGATGCTCCGCACACGCAAGGAGTCGCTTTGATGCTGTCAATGGAAGCACAGGAAGCATTGAATGGAGGGAAGCACATGGGCCCCAAGGATAATAACAGCACCAGTCCGATCCAGGGAGAAAAAGAATAATAAGATGATACATAACTACAGTGTTATGCACCCACACCAACGACACGCAGAAGAAGAGCAGAGAGAAGATAGAAACATTTACTACACTAGACTACAAGATGCACTAATAGAAAATCTTCCAAATAAGAGACACCTGAGAACATCCTAATGGCGAGACTCTTAACGCCAAAATGAAAAGACAAACGTGGGTATGGAGGAAATCCTGGGACGCCAACGGTGTAGGACGAGAGAAAACGCGAACGAGAAAGGACTGGCGGATTCTGCGCAAACAAACGAGCTTGTTATTGGTGGAAGCGATTTTCACATAAAACATTCCAAGATAACATGGGTATCCCCCAGACAACAAAACGCAAACAAATAGACCCATATGCATAGAAAAATTTAGAAAGTCTCTACAGAATGTAACGAGAAAAGGAGGAGCAGATTGTCGCAGATCGATCATCATCTTTGTCTGTGAAGACTTAAATTAAAGCTAAAGAAAGACTGGAACAGCCAACTGCGAGCGAACAAATTCAATGTTAAGCCTTCTGGCAAATGATCAGAAAAAGGGGAAGAATTTAGTGCACCTTGAGGAATCAAGTTCGCAAGTGCTAGAAGATTCAACGATAGATCCCAAACTAGTTAGAGATGACCAAGTGAAACTATGTGCAAAGTATTAAAAGAGTCGTCTGTACATCCACCTGCCTAGAAGCTTAGGATCAGTGAAACAGAAACAAAAGACTGGCTCTCAATAAACACACTGCAAAAAATAAAAGAGAGAAAGATATGAAAAATTAGTTGAACTGGGCTGAGAAGAACGTAAGCGCAAGAGAGAATAAAAGAATGTTAAACCAAAAGGTAAAAAACAGCATTAATAAAAGATAAAAATGGCCCACTGAGATGGCCTAGCATGCCAAAGCAGAAGAGAGCAGCCAGTAAGGGCATACTTGAAAGAGCTCTACGACATAACAAGAAACTGTCAGGGAGATACAAAAGGCCGGAGAGACCGTCAAAGATAGAGAAGGGAGATCTATAACAGAAAAGAAAGAGCAACAAAAAAGATGGATGGAATAACTTTAAGGAACTATTAAACAGCCCCCACCCACAAACACGCCAGACATACAACCAGCAAATGAAGACCTACAAATAGAAGAAGGTGCACCAAATAAGGAAGAAATAGCCCTGGCATCAAGCAGCTCAAACTAGGGAAATCACCGGGACCGGACAACATCACAGCAGAGATGATGAGAGCTGACATAAACAGCAATAGTCAACATGCTGCACCCTCTGTTTGAGAAGAGAGTGGGAAGAAGAGAGAGTTCCAAAAGATTGGAATGAGCATACTCTCATCAAGATCCCAAAGAAAGGGATCTCAGCAACTGGCAATTACAGAGGAAGTACTACTGAGCTATCGTAAGGAAAGGTTTTTAAACAGAATTATTTTGAACAGAATGGAAAGACCATGGTCGACATGGCAGACTACGAGATGCAATGCGCCGGCTTCCGCCAAAAACAGATCCTGCACAGATCAAATAGCAACACTGAGAATCATCGTAGAACAGTCCATCGAATGGAACTCCTCGTCTATATATAGAATTTTATAGACTATGAAATGGCCTTGATAGGCCTGGACAGACAAACCGTGTGGGAACTTCTCCGACACTATGGAGTACCAGGGAAACTAGTGAGGATCATTCAGAGCTCTTATGAAAGAAATGACATGCGGGGTGGTCACGAAGGTAGACTCACAGACTCCTTTACAGTCGAAACAGGAGTCAGACAAGGATGCCTCTTGTCCCCTTTACTATTCATCCTTGCCATTGATCTGGATAATGGAAAAATCCACAGACAAAAAGAGGAATGGGATACAGTGGACACATCTGGGAACAATTGAATGATTTAGACTTCGCGGACGACATTGCACTTCTGTCCCACAACCAGCTAACAAATGCAGGGAAAAGACACAAAGACGTAGCCAACCTTTTCGGCACAGCTTGGCCTCAACATAAATAAAAGTAAAACAAAAATCATGAGATAAACCCACTCAACCATGAGCATGTCCATCTGGCAGGAAAGGCACTGGAAGAAGTGGAGTCCTTCACATACCTAGGCAGCACCATAGACATAAATGGCGGATCCGATGCAGATGTAAGGGCTAGGATTGGAAAAGCTAGATCAGCATTTGTATTATTAAAGAAAATATGGGCGTCGAAGGAGCTGAAACTGCAGACCAAAGTCAAAATCTTTAATACAAATGTCAAACAGTCCTCCTATATGGTGCAGAAACTTGGAAACAACAGCGAGCCTTACGCAGAAAGTGCAGACATTCATAAAACACATGCCTTCGAAGATCCTGAATATCACATGGCCAAATACTATAAATTAACAAGAGTTACTTAGAATAGGACACACCAGGTGGCCTATTGATGAAGACATCATAAAAAGGAGGTGAGGATGGATAGGACAAAACATACTGGCTCCAC